>JAOYSI010002949.1:0-48656 GCA_025775065.1 Hiodon alosoides
ACGACGACGACGACGACGACGACGACGACGACGACGACGACGACGACGACGACGACGACGACGACGACGACGACGATTAACTTTTTAAACTGTGAATTTTAGAATTCAGCATTAATGACATCATCAAAGAATTATATCTCAGGCTGGGTTCTGAATATTGTTCAGGGAGAAGCCAAGAAATACATAAAAAACACAAGAAGAATTCTACCTTGAATGCTTATATCGAGAATCTTGTGGATTTTTCAGAATTTTCAACTGTATCAACAGTGGCAGAGTTACAGTCACAAAATAACTTTGTTTTTTTAATGAAGATTTTTAACCCTGTAATTTCACAATTCAGATATTTGAAGCTGTTTCCATTCTGTCAAGCATTTACGGTGTGCCGTTTCAAGGAAATATTTTTTTCTTATTTTATGGTAAACAACGTATAATCCAGTTAAGTTATTCTACAAAGTTATAGGGTATGAAAACTTAAGGTTTAAAATATTCAATTGTATTTTGGTAAATAGAATCCTTTGGAGCTTTTAAAATTTTTATTAGAATCAAGTGCCTTATTGTGAAATAAACGAGTGGCAGCCTACTTTTTTTTGCCAAGAATGAAATTCACTCTGCCAATCATATAGTCTCAGAGCTCTGTTTTCATCCAATCTGGAGACTGTAAAAGGGGACCCTAATAATAAACATGTCACAATACTCGTAAATACAGACGAGCTATTGAATTAATTGGTACTTTCTAGTCAATGAAAAAAAAATGTCAGTTTTTAATCTAAGTTACATGCAACTAGAATGAGGGATTCCAAACAATCCTATTTTTTTTGCCTTGTCAATAAATCTACAGAAAACTCCTGTTGAGGCTGTATCTTGTTACTCAAAGATAATACACGTATTCTAGTCTCTGATTGTACTGTGGTGCACACTACCTCATCTCACCCCTTAAGAAAGCCATATTCAGACAGACTCGATTTGTTTACAAGTATGAAGTCAGACCTACTTCTATTACAGTACATTTTTAAATCACTCCATGGTTCCAGTCTGAATATGAACCAGGCGCACACATAGCAGTTGTAACACATAAGAAATGTAGTTGGTAAGCATATAGGGGCTTTGGTGCTCATTCTTATGTATTAAACGACCCCTGGGGAAAGAATGGGTAAGAACAAACAAGCCATCATAGGGATCTTGAAGGATCAAGGTGCCAACAGAGCATGCAGCCCTGAACACAATATCACGCTGAAGCCAAACAGGTGGATTTGTAGAAACTGGAGGAGGAATATCCCAAAGGTCTACCATGAAACGGAGTGCTTTCCAAGAAAGAGTATTTTCTAGGTCTTTTTGTGTGCGTACATACACAGTGATGGTCCCTCCATATTACGTTGGGACTAAAAAAATGGCCCAAGAATGGGATCCAACCAACGCACAGCTATTGCTCCTTTTCAGGTGTCAGATGCATCGTTTTGCGTTTTGCATACGTGACCTGCGCCAGGGGGCTCGTTAGCGAGGCGATAGCAGACATTCGGTAACTGGCATTTGAGCTTCATTACTTTCAGCTGCTGATAGACGATGTAATTCATCAGGGCCTGGCCTCCACAGTGGAGGAAAGAAAATAGACTGTTCCTAAGTGCAACGTACCTGGTGTCCATTTGGACTTTATATTGCACTGAATCAGGGATAAGGGCATTCATTGGTAACGTTACCCATTCAAAGAATAACGGAGAATATGGAAACTGCCAACTACGGGCCCATTCACATGCAAAAAACTGAAATCACTTGAAAATAATGTCAGCTTGCAGGTTGTATTAGTTTGACAAACAAAAACAATCTTGGTAAATAAGCAAGAATGAAAAGGAGCACACAGATGTCATAGAAAATATCAAAAAGACACTTAGCAATGCAAAGGATGCCTTATTAATCCTGAAAACGGGTCAACTTTCGGTTTGGCGCTGAAGACGAATAAGCCTGCCAAACCTGTCCGACCACCGCTCAGTTAGATTTACACATTTGTGTTGGGCTCTCGTAGAACATGCAGGATCACATTTGTGCATAACAATAGCGTGATATTGCTTGCATCTGAACAGACCCATTGTTTCTATGCAATCTTTAAATTAAGATCACACACTGGGCAGCTAAAAGAGAAGTAAACTCAACAGGATACCCCTGAGAAGCAGCAGTGTGTTGTGAAAAAAACACTAGAGGAGAGAGTCGTCGCCAGATACTAAGCTTTATTAAAACATATGCATGGGAGATTGAAACCTCAATCAGAAGAGGGTGAACTCAAACTCTAAATACAAGACAGAGATACTGAACATGTATAGACCAACCAAGAGGGGCGGTATATCTTAGTCTTAACAAGAAATGTTTTGGTTTCAGGCTGATGACAGTTTTACCCCCACCAAGACAAAGTCAGTGACATGATGTCACAAAATGATGGTTTATCACAGAACCTTATTCTGTCTCCACATGTGGGACAGCTGGTTAAGTAATCTAAAATCCTATGTTCCGTATGGTAATGGAACAAAGGATTGTATGAAATTCTAGAATTGCACCTTTCTGGGACCTGCATAATTTCAGGAATCTTGGGAGACCTATACCAAGAGTGAACCGGAGGACACAGCTGTTCGTGGATAGCTCTAAGACCACTGAAGATATTCTGGCCAGGAGCACCATGCTATGGTAAACAAACACAAAACCCTACTAAGAATGGATACACCAGCAGATGATCTGCACTGGAGAGGCTAAATGGGCACAGGTCACACAGTAGCAGGGGTTTAGGTTCCATCTGTGGCCCTTCTTTGTGTGTCGATTACACCCTGGATCTGTGCACAGATGTCGTCGTGTAAGAAAAAAAATAACAAGGCAATGGAAGGAAACAAAGATCATGTCATGTGTGATCGATGGCTGAGTAAATACCGCTAATTTAGCAGACACGCCTAAATGCGCCATTTGTGCCACGCAAATCAATCCCTCTGGCGAGCACACGTCTTCGTTCAGCTGCGTTGCCTGGGGTGGAGGGTGGTTTCGGGGGGGACAAAAATGGGTGAAGGACACAGGAGGACAGCTTCTACTTGAGGTTTATTTTTACTCCCACTTGGAATAAAACCACCGCCATCCTAAACAGGGGCTCATCCTGTTGCTTACAATGGATAGCTGCTGACCATTCGCATCAAAATCGAGATGGAATGGGATGAGAGGCGAGGCTCACGTTGGGCCCCCAGATAAAGGGTTTGTGTCATAGCAGCTGTTTCCTGTTGACTTCACCCTCTCACCCCACCCTGGGGCCACCCGGAGGCATTTTAATTAGGTTTAACTTGCGTAGACAGCTGGGGGGTAGGGGAAAAAAAAAACAGATCTGGGTCTCTCTCTGCTGTCCGTGGCCCAGAGAACACGCTTACATTAAAGTGATTTCAGTGACGTTTATGCTGCCACTGCACATCATGCTAGAACGTGATTGTTTTTAACCTCGGGGAGAGCACTAGGGTTCAGAGAGCTTACATCGCAGCACACTGCCAAATCACTGTAAAGGTCATTGGTGTGAAAAAAGCCCTTTCCATACAGACGGGTGAACAAACAGATGTCAGGTGCACAATGTATGTGCTATGCAACGGCTGTTTCAGATTACGACATTGAATGAACTGAATATTGAAGTGTCGAACATTCAGTCTAAACTGAGGTAAGGGATAAAAAGTTCCGTCAGTTCATTAAAGGGTGACGCGGACGAAGGGTTGACACGCCCTCTTTTCTCCGCTGTTTCAAACCATGGCAGCCAGTTTAGACAAATGCTGTCAGCAACTTCATCACAACGCCATTGTAACACAACTGATGGTAAGTGTGGTTCCTTTCATTGGGTTTATCCTAAAAAAGCCTTCTGTGCCATTTTCAATCCGTCTCTGATGCATACAACGGTGAATGGATTAGCGATCAACGGGGAGTTGGCTTTGTTTTCCGGAGAAGTGAGCAGTGTTTACAATGCTGGAGATTATTTGATACTGATATTAAATAATAGACTGGGAACGAGGACTGAAACAAAATGGGTGAGGAAACCTCACAGGAAGGCCGATAGATTAAGTCATTTTTCCCCCTTCACCATTTCCAGGCTGATCATTTGTACTAGGGGCGCGATTGGTGTTGCTTGTCACTCACTGGGAGATAGCCCCCTTTATAACCTACGCAACAGCATCTCATGCAGCAGACAGTCATGTGTGTGTGTGTGTGTGTGACTGCATCATATGGGGATGAGTGAGTGAGCTGAAAGGCACAGACTGTAAACAGGTTGTAAATCCCGCCGATGAGGGACAGGACACGTCCTCTCCTCTGTGTTTTAGCCCAAGCCGTGACAATCTTCAGAGGGGGGGAAAAGGCAGGCAGGTGACAGATTTTAAATAGGGAGATGAAACGCAGAGGGGTCAGATCGAGGCCAACAGATATCATCAACTGCTCCAGACATCCGACCATACACTTCCGTGCCTCAAGACAAACATCGGAACAATGAGTTTCCAGGCAGCTCTATTCCACAAACCCAGTGCAGATATACAATGCTTGTAGTTTAGTGATCAGGCAGATGCTCTCTCCCCCGAGCAACTTATAAAGCTTACAGTTTAACATTTACATCCATTTATCCAATCGGCAATTCACTGAAGCAATTCAGGTTAAATGCCCATCTAAAGGCTTATTCTCATTGTTTTGCCTTGATCACCATACATTGCTACATTTTTAAAATCATTATTCTAACTCCCAGTAAAGGTGCTGGCTAGTCCATCTCCCTCTGCTGTCAATACTAATCACAAACAAAAACAAAAACACAAAACACACACACACACCATCCTTGGATTAAACCCTCATCTCGCACACTCCCTCCCCCAAAAGCGCACCTGAAGAGACGAGGAGGGGAGAAATCCATTTTCATTCTAATAATTCTCATTTCCTTGGCGCTGCGCAGAATGTGGTCAAAGGAGGACGCACCGCACTCGGAACAGATGCGTTCTGGGAGCGCGCCGGGGATGAAAGGATTCAGGTGACAGGGCTCGATTTTCAGCGGCATCTCGACGCCCACAGGGAATACTCATTTATTCTGACTTCCCAGGCTGTTCCAGGCGCCTAACATAATGCGATATCCAACAGAACAATGAGAACCCCCTCTCAGAAATATCACAGCAGAATGACGTCTCCATATCTCCAACACCTTGGTACTAAGGCACAGACACACAGTGGAGAACACAACCGTCTAGCAGTATATACTAACAAAGCAGTCACCTCCCATATAAACATGCACACATAACATACAAATACACCATTATAGATGCATGGCATTATTTACAAACAGGGCAAAATGCAGTCCTCAACAAGAGGTCCTCAAAGCAGGAGAAAGAAACAAAAAACCCATTCCTTTCTGGTAGCAGACACAACAGTCTTATACAAATGTTTTTATTTCATACAAATGTTATGCTATGACCTTGAAACATTTGTTACAATACAATATCTAAAAACAATTACAGAGCGACCTGTAAAACTTTGGGCGTGTCTGTAAATGGAGGGAGGGGCATTTTTTTTTAGGAATGATGCACAAACATACTGGGGAGAGGACAGAGGTACGTGTTCACATTGTGAGAGGTACATACAAAGCACAACCATCATTGGTAAAAATCCTAAGAGTAAATTGTACAAAACCTTTTTTCCGTGAAGAGTAAAAATGACCAAACATCTATGAACGACACAGTTTATTTTTGGACGCCGTTGACCCTTATGCATATAAAATGTGTCTGTTTTTAAATAAACGTGTGTTCTCAAACATTCATAAGGAACAACATAAAACTGTAGTTTGAGCAGGGTTGCTCAAACCGTGCACAAATAGAAATCTACCACTTCCAAAAACCACCAATAGATGGCGCTACCAGTTTCTTTCCTAATTCCAAGGAACTGTAGTAAAGGGGCCCAGATTCTCAGTACTATTAATATTCCTTTGAATGTTAGTATTTGCCCATCCTAAAAGGAATTCCCCATTCAAAATTAAATATGGATGCTTACCAGGTGTTTCATAACACAAATGCAGATAATACTTGAGGAAGCTACTGTTTTTTCTGGTCAGGGACCATTTTACTACTTGCTCACACTGCATTGTATTAAATCGGAATGCAGGCCTGCTCTGTCCAAGTCCTGCGTTCAGCTCGACAGGCAGTGGGCACGGAAGATCTCACAGAACCAGCGGGACCTCGGTTTGACTAGAGCGAGGAAAACTATTAGACCCATTTCACAGATCCCGATCGAACTACACATGCGCTGACCTGCAAAGTCATTTCTGTAACTGATCTCAGTGTTGCTCCGAGGCTGTACAACGCAACCCATTTGTTGTGACAAAACTGTTAGTTGGGATTTTATACAAGCTCACAAAAACAGGTTAGAAAAACAAAATTGTATATTGTTTCGTTTGTCAGAGCCCACAGTGCACAGGCAGGAGATGTATGTGCAGACAGACCCTTTAGAAAATGAAACTTAAAGGGAGCAGTTTTATACACGTTTCTCACGGACATATAAAAGTATGCGTGTATATATATACACATATATACACATATATACATGGACAGTTGCATGCTCATTTGTCTGCCTTCGAAGAATGCACCCGAATAGCTGTTGCTTGACTGTACTTGCTGACTCAATCAAGCAACCAGGGCTATTTTACATCTGTGTTACACTGAGACCACCCTGGGAATATGATGCAGTACAGGCAATTAATGGCTCCTGCATGCAAAAAAATTATAATAATGTAAAAATAAGTCAAAGCAGGACAAGGAAGTGAAATTTCAGGGTTTACAAGTTTGACAGTTCCCGATGGACAGTACAACTCAAAAGAAAAATTGCATGAAACTCTGCTTTTTCCACACTGATTTATGCAAGCGTGTCAAGTCCACAGTCTTTAGTGGTCCTAAGGGTACATCACACTCCTTACAGACGCACCGGGACGTCCCCACCCCTGCTGCGTCTCTGGGTGGAACATTACCACGGTCCTGTGTTTGTTTACCTGTCCATCACAGATGTGTCCAGTTCTGTGTTCAGGTTTTATTCCATTTTGTCCCACACACACACACACACACACACACACACACACACACACTTATATAGATATTTGTTTTTTCCAAAAATTTCTAAACGAACCAAAAAAATATATTCAAATGTGTTATATTCATTTTTATAATATAAAAAAGAAACAGAAAATAAAATAAAAACATTTAAAAAAAAAGGAAAAATACAATTGACCGAGGGGAGGAACAAATCCCCTAGACAGAGGTTTCAGACTGCAGCCGAAGAACAAATTTATGCGACTTGGGATCGATGAACTCCTCCGACAGCTTGATGTAGGGTATCCTCTTGGCGGTGACCACCAGGCTGAAGTCTGTGCACCTGAGCAGAAAGACTGAGCCCTCCTTCAGGTCCTTGGTGACGGCATCTTCGCTGACCAGCGTCCAATGCCTGGCTAGCCAGCGCTCCCGGCCGTACTGCAGCGTGGGTCCTGGGGTCAGGTAGCTCTCCAGGAAGGCCTGGACACAGACACGCACAAACCAACATGTAAGAGGCTTGTTTAGAAAATTACCCTCCTCCTTCCTTTTCAGGTTCATAAGGCCCACATTTAAGGCAAAATCCCCTGGTGAGAGTTACATACAAAATTGACTCTGTGTGAATTGTTTCCTCTGCCAGAACTGCATACACACTGCTATCTAAAATCGATAATAAGTAACTACAGAAGATTGGGAAAATGGTATTTGTGTTGGTTCAGTGTGGTTCTATTCCAAATATTATATTATGGGCCTCTACAAGGTGCACTTGCCTTGGGCGTCATGTTGTTGGTAATGCAGAAAGCCAGGTGCTGCTGGATGCTCTCCATGGAGTGGCAGTGCTGCTGCCTAGTGGTGCGGAGGTACTTCTGCAGCGCGCGTGCCATGGAAGGGAAGATGGCCTGGGCGGCTTCCCGTGGGTCCATCACTTCACCAGGGGCTTTCTTCTGCTCCTCCTCCTGCATGCGCTTTATGTGCGTGAAGGCCTCCTCCACCGCCACCACCAGCCTGCCGACCGCAGAGACAGGTCTCCTTTCGGTCCAACATCCGCTCGCTCCTCTACACAGCCTAACACCCACTTGCTCGTCCACTAAACTCAAAGCCTGCTAGCACCTCTACTCAACTCAACACCGGCTTGCACCCACAAACAACCCAACATCCGTTCGCAGCACTACAAGACCCAACACCTGCTTGCTCCTCCACTCAACCCATAACCCGCTCGGTCATCTTCTCATTCGAGTCGTCCTCACCTGGCCCTCCGCTTCCTCACACGCCTCTCGTGGTCAGCCTCCTCGTAGTACAGCTCGTTGTGGCTGGAATCTCGGCGCCGGGCAGCTGCAGCGATCATGGCCCGAGACTGACCGGCGGTGGCATTGTTTCCGGGGCCTGGGGGCGTGAAGAACAGGAGCGTGGGGTCAGTGTTCCCTTCTGAAGGTGGCCCAGACCGTCTGGACCGTGTGTGCCGTATGCCCTATGATGGCAAATGTCCCTCTTTTTGTTTTCGATTACAAGACCAGGCCGATCCCATGACCACAGTACTTTTAAAAATACACGTTTGGTTCACTCATATCTCTGTCCCTTCTTTTCAATCACCCCCGACAACCCTGTGCCTTTATCCTAGAATTTGAACCATGGGATTTCCACCTGAACCCTTTTCTTTACTTTGTTTAAACATTACTGTGGAAATGTAAATTCACATTGTACTTTGTTCTCACACACAGACACACACCCTTTTAATTCCTTTTTTTTTTTTTTTTAAATCTTCAGGCATCATTCACCTTCTGTATTAATTTAAATCACCTACAGCTTCAAGGCTCTCCCTCGGTACTGCAGGTCCTGGGGTAATGCATTGATATGCATTTTTGTGGCCCAGAGCTCATTTCAATGTAGGTTATAAGTTCAGAGTTGGCGCTTCTTCCCAAATGACGCACAACCCGGTCAGAGACGGTGAATAATTCATTCTCCCGGCAGCCATTCACATGCCACTCTCCATCAAAGAGGCCGTGACGTTCTGGAAATCCCAGACATGAGAGATCTTACAAACAAAATTAATCACACTCACACACAGATCTGAAGACTAAACCAGGCCCCGCTCAAAGTTAGTAGTAATTTACAAACCAGTGCTGAATAGCTCTTATTGGTTTTTGTTCTACATTCCATTTTTTCCCTCTGTTAAAGGGATTTACATGGCATGTGTGTATATAACACTCCTAGAAGGCCTGTCAATACATGCACTTTTGTGGTACGGGCAATCCCAACGTCGATACTAGGTGGATGGAACACCCTGGGCGAGCAGCACTCACTCTCCCGCTGCAGGGGATGGGGGCGGTTTGTGCTCCTCGCACCCTCCACAGCCCGTGAGAATTATCGATTAAACACTGTTCCCGTCTCCGTCGCTGTCGGGGGGAGGCTCCCTCACGGAATCGCTCTGTCAGGAACGTGGACCCCAGGAGATAGAAAAGCCACTACAGCTCAAATAGGAAGATAAAAGACGATACAGAAAACGGTCGCCTGTCACCTCATCAACGAGCAAAAAACCTCACAAAGTGCTTGTGTGTATCCCATGGGTAACATGGAAATATTACTCAATTCTACCAATGCAATTTGAAGTAGAGGCGCTTAACAGTTGGAAAATATGGATATTCTAAGATACTTCAATAATGTATGATTTCTACCCGCCAAGCACCGAAAGACATTTCACCATTCATTAAGAGTTTTCTACAAGATGGGATTTTGGTTGATTTCTGGACTGCTAAGGGCACTAGAGTGATGGCTTATTGATAGGCCTAGCTCCCCCTCACTATCGTGACCTCCTTAGAGAGTTAGGAGTTGTGAAGACCTGTCCCCTACGCGTGTTCCAGACTGGTACCAACCAGAAGTGAGCTTCACTCGCTAACCTTGACTCTATGACACATGGGATCTCCCTTCCAAGACTAGGCCTCCAAGCCTTTTCTGATGCCTGGCTGATGATTAAATTCGGACCAGCTTTCAAGTTTTCTCCCCCGTTCAAAATTCCAACTCCTGTTTAATGATTCATAATCTCTGGGCATCTGGAAAGCCCAGAACATTCCAAGACTGAAGGCGATCGCTGGCAAAGAACTTGCAAGAACCTCTTCATCGGTTTGGGAAGCGGCGGCCACACCCTGAGCATTCCTGCCATCTGTTCCAAGTCTATTGATAACTTTAGGGATGCAAAAGTCAGAGGTCACCAGTTTAAGAGTGATCAACACCAACCAATCTCCTGCTAACCCAGGCTATCATGGGCAAAAAATCCAAAATGCCTGTGAGTGGGGGGGGCGGATCTCACAAATCCATATATGCAGCCAACCATTCACCTGTTAACCCAGGCTATCAAGTGAAACAAATCCAGCATGCCTGGGAGTGGGGGGGGGGGTTATGGAAGAGATACTGGACAGAGAACACTCACACACTCAATATCAGAGCTAGGATAAAGTTGTGGTGGGACAGTGCTGAGTTGTGGGGTGGCGGGGGCTACCTCAGCAGGATGCTGTTTATTTTAAAATGTTTTCCACTTACTGTCT
This sequence comes from Hiodon alosoides, assembly GCA_025775065.1. Classification (NCBI taxonomy): domain Eukaryota; kingdom Metazoa; phylum Chordata; class Actinopteri; order Hiodontiformes; family Hiodontidae; genus Hiodon; species Hiodon alosoides. The sequence continues at coordinate 10,583 of JAOYSI010002949.1, forward strand.
GTAAGGTAAGTTTTCAGTTTAGTTTTAAAATCTGCTTTGGAGCCACGTGGCGCAGCAGAGACACGAGGTCAGCAGAGAGAAGGTCACGGCGGTGACAGACAGACAGACCCAGACCGAGACAAAGGCAGGAAATAAAAACGCACAGAAATATAAGTAATAATTTCCTACTTCGACCCATTTCACGAATGGCTTTCATCTGCAAGTGGCATGGAAGAGCGGATGTCCACATTAAAATAGTTGGTTTTCCAGGGTATGAGGGGTAAAATTTAAATAAAGTTCAAAGCCAGCACCAGCAGCATATCCACTAGATGACAATTATGTGCACACAGCACCACGATTTCATGTCCCGTCTAGTCACGATGTAGTGGGGGATGAGTGTGTGTGTGCGTATGCGTGTGCATATATGTGAGTGAGTGAGTGAGTGAGTGAGTATGCGTGTGCATGTGTGTATAAAAGTGTGTATGCGTACGACCGAGTGTGTGTGTGGTCACAAAAGACAGGGTATGGTAATCAGCAGACAGGACCCACCACCTGGGCCACTCAGCAGAACTCACCATCCACGTTGTAGACCTTGAGTCCAGCCAGGTGCTTGGCGGCCCGGGACTTGGAGGCAGTCAGCAGGGCGGGGTTGTGGACCGTGAAGTCCCTGTAGTAGTTCTCTATGATGGCCAGGGCAGCTCGCTGGATACTGGACAGAGAACACGCAAACACTCAATATCAGAGCTAGGATAAAGTTGTGGTTACCTGTGGCTCCGCCGCCATTACTCATGAGGCTCAAATTTCCCACACTGTACCCAATAATACAACTGCTCCAAGCCCCAGTACAGTACACAGGGCAAGGTAGGGATGACTAATATTTCATTTCATTACTGACACTCATACACAGCCCTGCTAAAGACAGAAGGTGAAATGAAGGTTAAAAATATATAAACGATCAGTGCTCTCTGAAGGCTTGAGCCCGTGTTTGCTGATTGTAAGTCCTTTCTGAAAGTCAAGGATGCTCAGGATAAGAGTGTCGGATAACTGATTAAAAGCGTAAAATGACATATACAGAAGTCAGATGAATTTATATAACACATCATTCTAAGCCCTCCAGGCACCAAAATCATTATTTCAGCAATCCGAGACTTTCTGGGATTTCAGAAAACTGGTGCAAAATATCCTAATTTGACACAATGGAAAAATAAATGGTATCCACGCAGACATGATCCAGACATGAAAGGTACTTGTTTTCACGCTGCAACACATTTGCAGCTTTCAAGCGCAGGAGACGCTAACTGATATTGTCTCATGGCTGTTTACACCTCCGACTGCAAGAAGGCAACATCAGCATTGAGTAAAGACAATTGGAGCAGACCACATAACGGGCAGCTTTTTTACCCCCCAATGCATGCAGAGCTGAACATAAAATCAATACCTGCCAGTAAAAAGTTTGCAGATCATTTTGCGACTAAAACCCATTTCAATTCTTGCAGGCACCTGTCCTCCTGCCATAGTAAATTGCCTGGATTCTACACTAAATTAAATCTGAACTTCAGTCAGCACATTAAGAAGAAAATCGAGCATTGTGTGGAACATTGTGACGTAAAACATATGTATTTGGATTAACAGTTCCAAGAAAGGGCTCAAACAGGAGGCAGGACACAAGTGGTGTCCAATTGTCAGTAACTTGCTTGCCAGGAGCATGTGCCTTCCATTGAGTTGCTAAGCAACTAAAAAACAAGGACAACACTTCCACCGGCCGACACAGGCGGTTAACTGTGCTCGTGACCTCAGACATCTCCGCCACATAACCTGCCCTCTACTGAGAAAGAACGACAGGAGGAATGCGCAGTGATCTCACTGACCTCAATTCTCCCTACCCATGGAAACTCATTTAGAACAATTAACAATTGAATTGCTGTTCGCCCTCAGACCTGGAAGCCGTCCCTTTAAAATTACCTACTACTCAGGTTGGGTCCATGTAAGATACGATTACTTCAATTCTAAGACCTAGGGCAAGGCAACGGTTGTTTGATTGCTTTTAAATGAAGTGTGGTTTAAGTGGTTTAATGAAGTGTGGTTTAAGTGAGAAGTGCAGTTAGTTTGGACTTTTAAATATTTTTTTTTATAAATTAGAAAAATTGAAAAATTTCCCCATACAAAGTTTAAAAGAGTTTCACAGTTTGCAAAAGAAAATAGGCCAAATATTTTAAGTCAGATTCATTTGCAACTTCTGCTGTGTCAGGATGCTCTGCATGTTCTTTGATGAAATATTCAACTCAGTAAGGGGAAGACAGACTAAAGAACCAAACAGGGCTCCAATAGGCAATTAGTGTTTGTACGTCTATGTGGGGAGGGACGATGGTACCTGCCCAAAGGGTTTAGTCTTTGTATGGGCCGGATGTTTCCTGCGTTTGTACCATACTGTGAGGGCAGTGCCGTCATACAGGCCTCAAAGTTCACCCAGGAGCCAGAGACTCAACTCCTGCTACAGAGAGCTCTTCCTCCCTGCTCCTTTCCTCTCTCCCACTCGAATCCCCCCACAGGACCTGTCCCCCTCCCCCCACCGATCAGACTCAGCTCCCCTCACCTGAGCTGCCCAAGGTTGTAGTGGCGCGTCTCCCCGTCGGTGGAACGCGAGACGCGGACGGAGAAGGACGGCTGCAGTTGCCGCAGCTCCAGCAGCACCACGGCCAGGTAATGGATGAAGAGCAGAGCGTCCACCAGCGACACGGCGTACTGCACGATCCCCTGGTAGTTCTCATCCTGAAAGGCATGCACACAAACTCGAAACGCACGCCCGCAGTGCACAATCCCCCGTCGTTCTCTTCCGGAGAGACCTAGAAAGCACAGTCTACAGGCGAAACTCCACGACGTCTCTGGTGTCTGCGACGTCCTGCGCCGCGTCTCACCTGCGAGGCCAGGATGCGGACGGCGTAGAAGAGCCAGTAGGAGATGACGAACAGCAGCACCAGCACCAGGAGCAGCGCACGGAAGACGAAGATGCGGGGCAGGCCGGCGCGGGGCGAGCGGAAGAAGAGAGCCCACACGGCAAAGAGCAGGATGAGCAGCTTGAAGGCCACAGAGATGAAGAGGCCCTCGCAGGCCGTGCCGCAGGCCTGCAGGCGCTCGGGCCAGAGCAGGTGGGGCAGCACCAGGAAGGCCACGGGGGTGAGGAGCACCAACAGGCCCAGCGCCCCCGCCAGTGTCAGGGACAGGAGGCGCCGGCAGCCCCGCCCCGCGTCATCCTCCGCGTCCTTGGTGACCCGCACAATATCCTCCTGGGAGAGGCTGTGCTCCGACGTCCCTGTGACCGCCGTTGTGGTCTCGCCCCAGTTGTCATCCTGAGAGAGAGAGAGAGTGAACTGGTCACAAACACGCACTTACTAGCCTCAGAAAGACGTGGTCCTGTAAACTAGGTAGTGAGCCCTCAGGAAAATCCATGCTTAAATCAGGAGCAAGGCTTTAAAAAATTAAGCTGGGCCTCGACAAAACCATACAATTCTATTTCCTTGGTCTTATCAAATCGTTATGGCTTAGTTCAATCAATTAGCTTTACAGCAGCATCATTTCTTTGGTAGTCATGAGAATAATTATCAGTGAACTACTCAGAGAGTCTACCAGTGTCTATTATGGTCTGCACAAAACAAGAGTTCAGAACGGAACATTTCGAGCTCTTTCAAATGCACAGTGGGGCCAATAAACTTAACACAAAAAAAAAAAAAACATCTCCGAGTGAATTTGAGGATAAAAGGCCATGGCGGCGTGCTTATCGGTAAGATAGCTCTGTCACCACGCCGGTATGGACAGAGGAAACGATCCTGCGGGCGTAGTGGGGACAGACGGGGGTAGAGGAAGCGAACGCAGCGCCCCGGGCCAGCACTCGCCACTCAGGCCGACGGAACAGAGTGGAAAAACCCACAAAGCCTCGTTTCGGAGACACCGTCTGCCTGCCAAGTGCAGAATCAAAGCTTCGTTCCTAGTGAGGCTATCATGCGGGGAGCGGTATTGGGACGCACCAGGCAAAGCGCAGTGAGTTCTTCTACGCTGATTTTACACAGCTCTGCGAATGGGCCCAAATTGTTGAAGAATATTTTTATTTTCCTAATGTATCATTGTCAGTGCACGTTTACAACCATGTAGTATTCCCCCACTGGAACAAGGGCTTGTAATAAAGGAGGCTGGGTAACGTGCCTAAATGTGGTTTATTTCCTGTTCATGCCATGACAGGGAAATCCGTAAAAACACTGCTTCGCTGCTCCGTAACATGAAAGCACTAGTAGGAAGAGGCTACTTTAATGCTCTATTGCGCTTGTGTGTGAGAGAGAGGGAGGAAGCAGAAACAGCCTGCCAGGCAAGGCACCGAACGTGGCGCGTTTGACGAGATGTGTCGATAACTAGGGCGGCCTCTTCATGAACTGACGGCTCAGAGAATGGTAAGATAAGACAGCAGTCACAACAAGCCTGACCGCGGCACACTTTCTTCTTCAGATGGGTGATGACCCCTCCCTCCTTCAAACCATTAGGGAGCGCACGCGCGCCGGTTTCTGTCAAAGAGCTGCGTTACAGGCTACTGAAGTGTGGATGGACGCGTTGTAAAATGTTTAGTCATAGCTGAGGGAAACTGCCATTCAAACAGTGAAGATGGCTGTGATAACCAAAGGACTATGAATGGTGCGGTTTAGATAACCCTCAGGACACAAAGAGCGGAGCCCGTGTTGGATAAACCTCAGGACATGAAGAGCGGAGCCTGTGTTGGATAAACCTCAGGACATGAAGAGCGGAGCCTGTGTTGGATAAACCTCAAACCACAAAGAGCGGAGCCCGTGTTGGATAAACCTCCAACCACAAAGAGCGGAGCCCGTGTTGGATAAACCTCCAACCACAAATAGTGGAGCCCGTGTTAGGCAAACCTCAGGACATGAAGAGCGGAACCCGTGTTGGATAAACCTCAAACCAGGAAAAGCGGAGCCCGTGTTGGATAAACCTCAAACGAGGAAGAGCGGAGCCCGTGTTGGATAAACCTCAAACCAGGAAGAGCGGAGCCCGAGTTGTACTGGGAGAGACAAAGGTTTAGAATACTGAGCCAACCAGGGCTTGCTGTATAGGCCAGAGATTAACCAGGGTCTCTAAATCAGACCAGTCTCTTTACCATCATTTTGCTACTTGAGAATTACATGTACCACCAGTAATGTCATATCAGAACTTACCAAAGTTGTTATTCATCACCGATTGGCTTGATAGGCAGCATTCACAAGGTGGTTTAGTGAGCATGTCCTCAGCCCCAGCAGCCCCAGGGAACAGCCCCACCCCACTCCCACAACAGGCAAAGGTTATCAGCAGGGCCTCTCCCCTCCCCCCCATGCAGGGATGCTGTCCAGGGTTTAGGACTCTCATGGAATAAAACTCCCCCAGCTTGTGCATAGAGAGTGGCTTGCCAAGGGGAGTACACCTCACAGAAGTTGTGGTTGATCGGCCATCTCCGATTCCTTACTGTGAACAGGCCTGTGTCCCCCATCCCGGTCTCTGCACAGACGGGCAAGCCTCGGACAATCTGCTCTGTCTGAAGAGCTTTTGTATCAGGGTGTCAAAGAAATATTACTGTTAACCAGGAATAGGACAGCCTCCTGGCCACCAATAACCAAAGCAAACAATCTGTTGCTGTCCTACAAACGGCCGTCAGTCAGTCAATCTCTACAGAAGGTGAGCGAGTGCTGAATGGGTTCAGATCCCAAAGGCCGTCCCATTTCATCCAGCAGTTATAATTTAAAGGCTGCTTCCAACCTGAATTAGAATAAAAATGTTTAAATAAAAAAACTGAATAGAAAATTTTTCCAATTTCACCAATTAAAAAATATAGTAGCAGATTGCATAATGTTTGCATGTAAGAAAACAGTTTTAACATCAGCCATTTGGCGACGAAAACCACAGCTAAGACGCGTCTGCTCCTTAAACCAGACTCTGCACAGCTGTTCGTGAGGTAGGACAGTCACCGTACCCGCAGCGATAAACGGTGAGTTCCCTCTGTTACTATGGAGTCACTACAGACCTAGAGGAGTTTAAACTCCAACCAGCTCTCCCTCCCCTCCCCTCCCCCCAAGGAGAAATGACAGGAAAATTAGGCTATACTACAAACAAGCCTAATGGCTTTTTAAAGGCGGAGGACAAGCTTACAGGATTTATCCAGGGGTGGAATGTGACAGGTCCACTTAATGGGAAGGGCGGGGCTAGCCTACAAAGAAAACCACGATGAGCCTGGTATCGGCGTCTCTCTGGTCTCTCTCCTCTGCTTTAGGGCCAAAAATAAAACACAGAATGGTGACCGTTAGACAAGCAGTTTGTTGCTCTGCAGAGTGGGGAGACATATAATTACAGTGAAGGGGAACTGAAGGAGTCTACAGACACTCCAAGGTGATTGAGACGAGAAAAGAATCCATTGGAATGTCCCTCTACGCTGTCTTCAGTCAAGGCGTCTGGAATGCTCTTAAATAAGAGCACAGTCTGGTCCCCCGGTCAAGGTGCTCCTTTACACCTTTACAACACACACTCAATTTAGAAACTACAGGTACCACAATACACCCCGATAACTCTCCAGGCAGTGCAACAGACCCAGACAATATATCTGGTGGGAAGACAGCCCATTTGAATAGAAACTAATAGAAACGTTCAGATATAATCTCGACTGGTCAAGCAACCTTCTCACAGACTTCGCTGAAGAAATAGCACCAGACTTCTGTACAGAAATTTTTACTAATGGACAACAAACTGTAAAAAAGTTGAGTGCGGCCCAACGCACATATCTCTTAATCAGCCTGTCTCAGATTATGTGACCAAAGTTCCCTTATACACCCACCGGAGGTCCACATGTCTAAAAATAGTGACCCACATCTCATCACACAGACTTAGTCAATCAAAGGTGAGGCTTGGTTTAAATCCCAGAGCAAGCCATTACTCTGGCTCAGAGATTGGAGAGATTCAGAGTGCTTTTAAAAATATGAATATAACTGGTAATATACACATTTACGCAATCCACACCAATAAAGCAGTTGAAAAGGATCCATGTAAAAACTGTCCGGAATCGTGTTTCTTTTTAAAAATTATAACACAGTCACAGGATAAAACTACATTTGCCATCATATCAGTACTGCTGCGCCTCCTCTTGGATATTAACATTTTCAATGAACGTAGTGCTTCAATCTGCTTGATTGGCTGCGCTCATTTCTACAGACTGAGGCATTCCAGGAGTCAACCCTAGAAATCCCAGGGCAAACATAATCTGTATGACTAACCCATTCACAGTTAATTTGCTTCAACCAATAGTATTCATAACGTACAATTCTGCGTTAACCCAGACTAGTGGTGGGGCAGAAAGCATCTAGCTCTGCTCGAGTCCGACCCCTTTCTTGTCCTCAGTGTTAAGATGGAGACGAACAAAATACCAACTATTCCATTATACACATGACTACAGTAATAACAAATATATCAAGATTAAATATCAGTTCATATATATAATTTGTATTAGTTCTGGATTTAAGTAATAATAATGAGTAATATGGGATTAAGATTAAATATCAATGTACACACTTAATCCATGGACTGAAGTAATTGGCCATTACAACGAGTAGGGCTTTAGGGCTTTGGAGATTAAAGATAAATTAGAGAAATCTAAAGAATATGCAGGGAGGATGGGGTACATTTCAAACTGGAGAACAAGCGAGGTTCAGTGCAAACGGAGCGTTGCCTGAAAGCAAGTGCAGTCACAGACGCAGTCCTGTAGTATCAGGCACACCTGTCTGCAGGTAGCCAGCTGCTACAGACACAGGCACAGACACAGTCTCTGTCCTGTGGAATCATGCACACCTGTCCGCAGGTAGCTGGCTGCTTCTCTCTCACACACAGACAGACACACCTCTATATCCCTACATTAAACGACATTCAATATTACTGACACACCAGGTACACAAAGAGAAACAGTGCAAATACAGATTTTCAGCAAAGAATGGTACACCAGTGGTTTAAATGGCTTTTCACTCAGACGACGTGTGGGTACCAATTCACTTCAGAAAACGAACAGGCAAAGTCATTCGCCAGGAACGTAAATGCAGACGCAACATGAAACCCAGCTAAAAGCGAACCTCTTATTTACCGTTAGTGCTAGATGGACATACCTGGTTCTGACAGACCCGAGTAAACGAGCTCAGCATAATCCACCTGATTTCAGGGAAGGCTTCCGACTTGGAAAACCACGCCGTCTTACCGCACCAACCGAAGAGAACAATACAACACGAGCCCAAAAACATTCCCGCTTTTTACCCTACTCCCTCTCTTCGCCTTTTTAGGCATTCCGAACACAAACAAAATGTCAGAGCGCTTGGCGAAAAAGAAAGAAAAAATAATAAGCTCAGACATCTGTCAATGCAAGCAGTGCTAAAGTACAGATACTAGCCCAAAGCGCACTGGGTTGGGAGGGACAAACTAAAAACTGGAAGGAGAAAGAGGGTGAGAAAAATAAAATCAGCCAATTAAGGCTAGAGCAGGCCTCGTTTTTCTACCAATCCTTATTAGACCAGGCAAAAGGGCTGCCCTCTCCATTACCCCAGGCCCTCCAGTAATTACCACATTTCTGTACTTTTCTGAGTAAATGGCTGAAGCGCTCTTTAGATGAGCGGCTAACCACGTGCAATGCAGAGACTAATTGCCTAGCCCGCATTCCTCCGACTTCAAACACCGGAGACCCTGCCCCCCAACTCAGTTTAACAAACACAACCCAAACCCAAACCCAAAACACAGGCTGAAATAAAACATTCCTCTGCCTGACAAGCTTTCTACTGAAATCGATTCGCAGGGGATCCACGACAGGACTTGTAATGCGGTGAGACCATCCAAAGGCTGGAGTGACAGGACTCCCCAGATCCCCACTGGGGGAATTTAGCCCTCTGGAGCTCTTTGTTGGCAATTTGTTTGGACTGGGGAAGGGGGCTTCAAATGCCCTTGTTACAAGTGGTCTGGTTTTATGGGACGGGCCCAACCCCCACCCCTTCCTAGGGACGAATGTCTTCAAAACAAGATCTGTAGCGCATACTATTTCTGTCAACAAAGACAGGATCAACCCCAAACAGTGACGCGTGGAGGGGCGCAGACTGGTCAGGGTTGTAAACGACGTGAGGCTTTGTGGTCGGGAAAAAACAAGAGAAAGATTTTGATGGGGGCAAAAAAAAGTTTTTTAAATATGCACTGATTTTTTCAGAAAACAGGCCTCAATGCTGCATCCGCGAGAATCGATAGCCCCAATAACCTACCGGTGTGGATTTATTCAGAAAGGTTTACTGCTGAATAAATGCACAGCGCTGATATACACAGGAGCAGACCGGGTTCAAAGCACCCTGCAGGGCGGTCTCTGTGCGGCCCTTGGACTGGTGGCTGTTTGATGCTGGACGGGCAGAACATTTACATTTTACATCTTAGTCATTTTGCAGACGCTCTTATCCAGAGCGACGTACAAAAGTGCTGTAGTTCTAGGCATTCCAATGTGCCTATTTCCAGGGATCACATTTTCCAAGCATGTTGTAGTTTGATGGCCCGCATTTGAGGGGTAAGAGATGGGAAAACAGTTACCGATTTATTCAACCTGAATTGATTAGAATCTCGGCCTGGTCTGCCCCCAGCGCCCCCCCCGGGCTAGGAACCAAAGTACCTGAAGCTTTCATACCGTAATGGAAACTGGATTTAATCCTTTTATTTGTGCATGAAAGGCCAATGCAACACGATAGGGCTTTCCTGTTACCTACTCCCTAATTCCCAAATGGGAGAACAAAAATGTCACGGCGGAACCGTATCAGACACGTTGCATGCGTGAAAGGGGGAGGGAATGGACCTGTGTGAAAGAGAATGACATTAAACACGATCACGTTCCTGCCAGTAAGGGTCATCTTTGAGCCTGGGTATTCGGGAGTAGTCGAACACACCCTGGAAGTTTTTTACACACAAAAAAAAATTGTGGTTACACTTAGATTCTCACTCAAACTCGCACGTAGAGATTACAGTTTTGAATATTAATTAATATTATTACATCGATATCAAAGCAGCAAACGATCATTGAAAGTAAAAAACAAAAACTGTACAATGTAAATGTATTAACGTTAATTATAAATAATACGGTCAAATGACAGATTAAACACAGTAGCCAGCCAAACAGGGGTTTTTTCTTCAGATGTCAAAGAATGAGAATTAATCAAACAAATCCATGCCAAAACAAACCCCAAACCTTTGATCTGACAAAACAGCTCTGGCTGGGTAGCAGTGTGGCTGTGGCCTTGGGCAGCCTACCTCGGTCAGGGCAGGGTGTCTTTCCCTCTACACCATGTCAGTGTAGCAGCTCGTCCCAGTGATGTCACAGCCCGCAGGCAGGCTCCGTTTCTGCCAGCTTACAGCCCGTCTATCTGGCCCCGGTGCACCTCATCTGGCCACAACTTCGACCTACACTACTCAATGTGCACAAGCCATGTATAACCAAGTCCACATGAGGCAATGCAACCAGGATTATAGACAAAATAAAATAAACATCTTCCCCCACATGCCTGCAGACGTGATGGAAGAGGCTCGAGATACTGCCCTGGAACAGGGGCATACCGGGGACGATCATTCAGGAAGTCCTGTAGTGACCTACATTGCCATCAGACAAAACCATAAGATTGCACTACCTCTAGTCAAGTACAACGACGACTGACTCCGAGGGGTTGCTTGGGATGAACAGTTTTTATGCCACATTCATCTGCCAAGCATCCCCGCCGCGGGGTTGTGGCACTAACGAGTATTGTACCACACTTCGTTACAGGCATACGAGCCTCGGGAATAAACTTGAGGACTAGCAACATTTAAGAATAACGCTGATCAGGGAGAGGATCCGCTTAAGAAAAACGAAACGTCTACCATTCATGACGCGCTGGCATTTCACAAGGTCACGCACAGGATAAGAGTAGGAGAACCTGAGAGGACCTCTTACTTGCGGAGGTGAGCCCCGCCCTCCGGCACTCTGCTCCATGGACGAGGCGGTCTGAGTTGCGGGGGGGGGCCCGAGGCTCGGCCTTGCCCTGCTGTGTACACAGAGAGCCAGCCCAACCCCGTCACCCTCCCTCCCGCCGGAGCTCGCAAGCCTCTGCGCCAAACGCCGTCAAGCCCACAGGAATGCGCCAAGTCATGTTACGGCACGGTGAGACCTGCACCGAGAGTGATGTTGAGGAGGCTTCGAGTGGCCCAGACCAAAAAGTCTTCCCGCCAGGCCAGACCCAACCTAAACTGTTGCCTGGAAACAGATTTAGGTTGCAGTCACCACCCCAAGACACTGTAGAGCAGAGGAGACTCAGATCTGACCCAATTCTTTATGACCGCCAGTGCAGTATATCGCAGAGGAGAACAGTTTTATAGTTACGTGTCACAAGAAACAGAAATGGCTGCCCTGCCGACAACTTCTTTATGAGACACAGTTTCTCAAACTAAGCAATAAAACTGGTCAAAGGACCAATATAAGGTCAAAGCAGGTCTGAAACATAGCAGGAGGATATCATCAGCAAGCGGAGCTTTACTGAGAGCCAGGGAAAAGGAAGAGGAGACGTGAAGCAATAACACTTAGGGGTACGGAGAAGTGAACCAGCCTTACTGTGCAACTGTACAGGTGAACCACAGAAAGATCTAACAGCAAGAGCTCCATGTGAGGCAGAGAGTTCTGGCAAAGGGATGAACGAATCTCAACCATCGATAGTCCATGGTCAAGTCGGTTTACTGAATGTTCATTCACAATATGACAGGGGGCTAGCTGGTCACAAAGGGAACATGTTGATAACCACAACTTGCAGGAGCATCAGCATTAGTGCCCACGCTAACCTTCTCGCAGGGCACAACGTTACTCTTTAGCCCCCAACTCCTGTATTTCTGTATGTATGCATGCATGTATATCAGGCTGTAGGGTTTATATACCGTTCTGTCAAAAACCACACAGTAATAAGAGCTTCACAACCGCAAACATGTTAATGTATTGGCCATCTGAACCATCCAACTGGCTGGAGCTATAACACAAGTTGATTTGAGGGAATTTACTGCTAGTTAAGTCATGGCTATAAACCACATGTTTGACCACATAACATGGAGAACTGAACAGTAGAGAAAACATGACAAGAGAGGGGAGAATCCACAGAACCATTTGTATCCGCCCCCCCCTTAAGCAGGCCTGACAGAAATGTAGTTTCTCTATAAAACGCCAGGGAGCAGCCCGAGACCTACCTGGGTGTCCTCCCCTCGTGCCGATTGGTCCCCCAAGAGGGGCTCGCCCGGCGGGGCGTTGATGGTGACCGACTTTTCCGAGCGGCTACTGTCCTTGCTCCGGGACTTGTGTCGCTCCCGGCTGCGCTCCCTGAAACACACGGAGAGGCCGTAAGTGGGTGAGGCGGGAGCCGTCGTCGCCATGGCGAGAGTGAGGACGAGCTCAGAGGATGCCGGGGTAAGGGCCCATCATGGTCACTGTCCTGGTCGACATGGTCCTCCTTTACTGCGATCCCAAGCGCTAAAGTTCAGACAGACGAGCCAGCCAGGACAAACCGAGACGTGGCTGTGACTCTAACCGCGGTGACCTTAATCCTGACGGGTTTCTCTCCTCCTCTTCATCATTTTATATTCTCTCACAGCGAACAGCTGGCAGGGCTTATCAAAGCAGAAACAGAAAATCTCACACACACAAACCAAAGTCCTCCAAGTCGTATGTGCCGATTACCATACCGTGTTTTTTGTGACACACACACACACACACACACACACACACACACACACACACACACACACACACACACACACACACACACCAGGTGTTCATCCCCTGGGTCAGTGGTGGCAGGCACTGATAAATGTGAACTCAGAAAAGTGCTTCCCCCTCTGCCCTTCACCTGTCCCCTAGGCCCCGCCTCTATTCCCAACCACATGAATCACACTCAGGGGGCTGGACCCACGGCCTGACCCTCTGCTCAACCGTACGGATCCTAATCCTGCTCTGACCGGAGGAGATTCCAGATGCAATCCTCTGCCCATTACAGTCAAATCGCAGCCCAGAAGCAATCAGGCGAGGCCTCAACTGTAAACAGCTCCCCGGCTTTTACTCCACACCGATCTGCCAACCTCCAACTCAAACCCAACGCAAAGCTGTCGCTAGCCTGCACAACGTGGCGCTGCACAGCTGACCCCAGGGGCCTTCGGCGGAGCCCGGCGGGGGAGAACGGGGCTTCACCTAGGGCACTCCTGGCGAGGAACAAGAAAAGAGAGAAGCGGGAACTCATTATCTGTGAATAAACAGCACTCCAGCTACCCAATTAGGACAAAGCTCCGCTCAAATCGCTGCTTAATAGATTCTTTTCCGGAAGAGACAAAAGAGGAAAAACACCTTTTCAGAGAATTCATTTGGAATTAACATTTCTTTGGGAGTCGCCTGTTTTTTATACATTTTTAATAGAGCCAATATAATCTTTTTTTCTGTTTCCCTCCCACATCATCGTCTTCTCATTACCAGCCTTTTGTGAAGGTTTAATGAAATTGTGCGACTGTGACAGATTAAATTGTTCCTGGACGGGTATTTCCCCCTTACTCGGGCTGTGAGCTGGCTCTGTAACTCCAATCTTGTATAGAGGGGGAAAAAAAAAAACCCAACCATTTCCAGGTTGATTTGAACGCTTTTCATTTCTTCATATTTATACTGGGGACTCTTTCCCTCTCAACTCCCTGGGTTCCACCTGATTGGCTGGGACTAGGCTTTACAGGTGTGTGGGGAGGGGCAGACCCGGGTGGTTCAGAATTAAAAGGCATGTGTAAAAGTCTACACACATTTCCCCTTGTTGGACATCTCACACCACCAACCCCCCCTGCAGTTTGTCCCGCTGACCGCCTCATTAAGAAACTCACCATCTGATCCCTGAAAAATTGGATTTTGGTTTGTTGCACATTTTTCAGCCACCATTCTAAAGAGGTAAAGCAATTCAATTTCATTCATCTCACATTGGCCACATGACTTTACACAGCTTTGGGGAAAATAGCGAGCTTCGATGAGTTGCTGGACGTGGCAGTGTTAATTTCCCGGCCTGCCTGTGCGAGCGCACAGTGTGATGGTGCCAACAGCGTTCCAGTATCTGTGAGCTACAAGCACGTGTCCCTGCAGTGCCCTTTAATCTCTGGCTCGCTGCCCCCACCCCTAAACCAGGAAGGATTCGTCAAAGCGGAGGCGACCGGAAAAAGAAGACGGATTAACTGCACTGCGAATCGAGTTCCTGTATCCGCGGGCCACGTAACAGGCAACAAAGGAGAGGGCTTAGTGGGCTCCAGGGACAGCCCACCGCGGAACCACAGTCACGTGACACACAACCTCTGACTGACCTTACCAGAGACAAAGGATGCCGGCCTACATGTTCAGAGGGACTGGGATTCGTAGGGAGACGTGGCCCCCAAACAAACAGAACAATGCCCTGGCCAGCTGTCACATTCACCCACAAGCACGCAGGGCAGAGAGGAATGCTGAAGCAAGTCAATGGTCAAACCAAAATCAAATCATCGCCGCTAACTAGCGGTGCTAATCTGGGCAAGTCGCTCAGAATCCTGCTAACACATAAAGGGTGAAGTCTCTCCCAAAACAATTCCCTTTCAGCCACCCATCATTATACACGCCACAGGCCACGCAGCCCAAGAGGTCCGGCGCTGATTGGAGGAGACGCGGTGACGGGTATGCCACACACCAAATGACCCCAGAACCCAACCATTAGGTGTGCTATGGGACGTGCGGGGTGGACCGCATTTGGATCATTCCCAGGCAATCGTTCAGATGACAGGTCAGTCAAACATGATTAATTAAGCGGTCAAGTGGAGTCGCAAGACGCTTTGGCATTTCCAAAGGGCCAGAGTGGGAAAACAACGCCAGTCAAAGGCCGACTTCAAGCGCGGTCCGTGCCGGGACACTGGGTTTTCACACACTTTTCCCCCCTTGCGTATAATAAGCCACCTGCATTACTCTAACACTGGCAGCGCAGACTGCTTAGCCACAGACAGTGTAGACAAGGAGCAGGTAGCAGGCTGAACACGTTCCAACCCGGCCGTCTCTGGCCTGTAAAAAGGCCTGTAAAAGGCAGTGGTTGTGTAATTAGGCAGAAGGACAGGCACGTCCCGAAGAGTCGACAGTAAATCATTCAGCTCATATCCAGTTTTTTTGGGTTGAGAAGCAGTGTAGTTAGTACTCCAGGATGATTAATGGGATTTGACTTCCGGCACCTTGTCCCAAATTAGATACCTGGGAGGTTCGGGGGAGGAGGGGGGGGGCACTGAGCTACAAACACACCTGAAGGGCTTTACGTCTGGCAAGTTGAAACACAACCACAACTTTCTGTGGTCGTCCAGCCTCTCATTTAGAGGTAGACATAAAAAAACCTACACACAAGCCAGCTCCTTCACTTCCACTGAATCCACCCAAAAAACCAGTCTACGCAATTATGAGAGTTATTCCCCCTCCGGGATAGTTCAAACTACACACTAATCACTGTACAAAGAAGGCCATTAGAAGCAAACTGCAATCAGTCGATGAGAGTGGGATAAAACCTAACCCACATTCTCCTCTTGATTAAAACCGTAACTATGAGAAAGGATAGCAATTCTACTCAGTTTAGCATCACAAGCAGAACCCTTTATGGTCCTTTCCCGAACGGGAAAAACAAACCACAAAAGCCAGTTCTGCTCGCCTTTATTCATTTTAAATATTGATAAGAAATTTAAGTAAATGAAGTACTCTGAAGGAAAATTCTAAAACAACGTTCATTGTTTCACGGTAAACATGGGCATTTCCCGGATCCCGGGGGCAACCGGAGTTCAGGTTCTCCTTAAACCGTTCTGGTTTAATGCTTTAAAGGGGCGGAGGTCAAGTCACATGTTTACCGCTGGCTTGACTCATCACTCCGATGAGTCAACACTAACTCTACCCCCTCGACGCTCATAATGGCAAAGGCAGCCATTCTATTGGTTACCTGGCAGGCATATCCATGCAGGCCAACCTGTTCGGTCGTTACACCCATTCAATGATAATTGTGCATCCAACCTGGTTTTCGGAGACTATGGACAAGGTTTGGAATGCATCACCACCTAATCTAACCTACTCCAATACGCAACAGCGGACACCTTAAGAATGTTAAAACGGATAAAGGGCAAACGGAATCACCTTCATTGTGGTACTAACCCCATCTGAACAGCCAGGCACAGAAACAATATCACAGCATGCAGGATACATTTATAGCATTTATATAATACACAGAACAAGAATGCCCAACTGAACACATGATCAACATCCCGGACCAGCCACCACAGTCTCCAAGACCTCAAGGTTTGGCGCTTGACCTCTACAACCAGGTAAACAAAAGAAGAGAAGAAATTAAATAAATACGCCTCCCAAAAAGGGCTTAAAAATATTTTTTAAGTTACAGGGATATCCAGAGTGAGAAATAAATCTGACCGCAGCGATCATTTGGAAAACAAAACTATTCGGTAAACACAAGCTGTTCTGTACAATGCAGTGCACATTTTCACACATTTGTTCTAAAATAAAATACTTCTTCTGATAGCCATCTTTTCTTAAAATGTATTAAAAGGCACAAGGCCACAGTTCCATGACAACGATGCCTCTGACCGTGGGGGTGTGGGGGATGGGGTTCGGCACCCCCCTGTCCCGTCCCATCTGTCCTGAGCTAAATTATGACTTGGTGGGGCTTGTTCATTTGACCAAGCTCCCCAATTCACAGCGAGTTTGGTTTCACTTAATTGGAATTATACAAATCAAACGACCCAATTTTCCACATGAGTGGCAACTAATGGGCCACTACGTTCTTTATAATTATTAAAATGACACAGGGCGGATGCCGCCTGGAAGCTTCTGCCTTTCAAGCAGAAACCTGCAATGCCCTTACCGACACACAAAAGCAAAAGGTGAAGTCCTCACTAAGAATTTGCGGAGCTTAACCGCGCGCAGACAGAGTCTTGCCTTACGAAGGACTCGTGCACATTATCCAATCGAGCCTTGGCAACGCAGGGCTACATTTCTCGGTAAGACTGAAAGGGGGCCCGTGACCGAGCTGGGAAGAACAGACTCCGGTCCAGACACATCCACAGGAGGATCAATTTAAACGTGCAGCTGAGCGTCGGGTAAACAAGTTCTGTAAATGCCTAACCTAGTAATTATGCAGGTTATATAGCCCTTCCACTTTGTGATGATGAAGGGGCTGAAACTGTGACAGAAGAGAAGAAACACCTCTTCACATGCAACTACTGAGTTGAAATGAGGAAATCCCAGAACTGGAATCGCGCAGAAAATGTAAAAGGCTTTTCCACACATGGGCATCCATGGAGCACACAGTTCACAGACAACCCTCCACCCATCGCCACCACCTCCCCCCCATAACCAATCCTGGCTGAAATACCATGTGTTGGGACGCTTATCTTCTTCCCTACCATCTTCACCGCTCAATGCAAAGGCTCTCCTCCGACCAAACACATGAAGTGTGCCTGGCAGCACCATGCCAGGGCTGTGGGCGAGTATAATCGGACGTGAATGCGACACCCCACCCCCTCCACGCAATCCCCTGGCCCTCCTGCCCCACATCCATCTACACAGTGGGAGAGAAGGGCCGTGCCAACTGCAGGCTTGTCAACACGTGGAGCCTGGGAACCAGAGGACTGGAGCTGCAGCCAGCGGGAGAATGTCTGGGCGCGTGACAGTGAGTGGACATGCCAACGCAGCCAGACCGAGAGTATGGGAGAGTGCGAGACTGACTGTGGGAGTACCTGAGGTGTGTGTGTGTGTGTGTGTGTGTGTGTGTGACGGAGAGAGCGACAGCGTGTGTGCATGTGTGTGTGTGTGTGAAGGAGAGAGAGAGAGCATGTGCGAATGTGTGTGAGTGTGCGTGTGTGACGGAGAGAAAGAGAGAGCATGTGCGTGTGTGACGGAGAGAGAGACAGCGTGTGCGTGCATGTCTGTGTGAGAGCACGTGTGTGTCTGACAGAGAGAGCGTGCATGTCTGTGTGTGTGTGTGTGACGGAGAGAGAGAGCGCGTGCGTGCATGTCTATGTGAGAGCGCGCGTGTGTGTGTGTGTGAAGGAGAGAGAGAGCATGTGCAAATGTGTGTGTGTGTGTGTGTGTGTGTGTGTGTGTGACGGAGAGAGAGTGTGTGCGTGCATGTCTGTGTGTGAGTGCGTGCATGTGTGTGAAGGAGAGAGCGATAGAGAGAGAGAGTGTGTGCGCGCGATTGCGCGTGTGTGAGCATTTGTGGGCGTGTGTATCTGGATGTCTGTCACCCTTTGTTTTGAGTTACAGTCGGTCTGCAGAAAGACACAGACCCGAGTCGCCATGGCCACTTGGGCACCTGTCGCTGCCCTTTCCTGGGCCCGCCTGCCAGAGTAATGGTACCAATGACAGACTAATTACTGCAGAGAGGCGCCGCAATGGGCACACAGCTGAAACAAGCCCCAAAACCCCAGTCCAAACGCGGAGAGAAAGAGAGACGGAGAGGGGGGGGCCTCTCACCCATGTCTGTGGGAGCCCCTGGAGCGTCCGGAGTAGTACGAGTACCCAGAGTACGTCGACTCGGTGTCCATGGCGACACCGTCCTGCCCCAGCGATTGGCTGAGGGGCTTTGGAACGTTGCCGGGCTCAGCGCTGGGCAAACGCAGCGGGAGCTTATGGCAGGTCTTGTCAGGCAGGAGGTGAAGCTGGCTCAGGAGATTGACGTTGGTTGAGCTCCACCGGGGCTCTATCTTGAAAACAACCCTGACGGCTCCCGGTGACGAAACATCAACCTGAGGAGATAACGGAGATCAGAGTGAGATGGGGTACCCTTAAGTTAGACAGTCTAATCAACAGGAACTTGGGAAATTAACCATAATAGAGAATTAAGTTTGGTTCTTTAGTAATAATACTGAAATGTAGTACTTTTTTATTACTTGAAAAACCCATGCTTAGTACAGTGCTCTAGAACTCCTAAAGAACAGCACCCTTACAGCAAGCATTTCAAAGAGTTTAACAACACAGTGCCATTGCTCACACGAATAAAGCAGGACTTCGAATGCAAAGACTCTGCCCTCATTCAGTCTTGGGCCATTCCTGAACCTGCCTGAGGTCAACTTAAAGGCCCTCAGCAGACTGGTGGTTAAACCAGGCAGTGGAGGGGTTCGGAGTTCCTTACTCGCCACTGAGCTCTGCGCAGTCTCTGTCTCGCAGACAACAGCCACAGCCTGCGCAGTCCGTGCAGTTTGTGCACGTGTCTCTGTGTGAGAGTGAGAGAGATGGGGGGGGGGGGGTAGTGCATGTGTATAGGTGCCCTGGGGCTGCATGCATCACTGCAATGGCTCCAATTTGGCACGGTCAGCTTGGTCCACACAAAACTGAAACCATTGTGCAAGGGAACGCGTTCGCTGGCTGCCATCAATGCCTTGCTTGTCCTCCGCCAGCCAATTATAACCACACTGCCATTTAACAAGGGCATTTCCTGTCTGCAGGCAGAGAGCAGGACAGATGAGGATGGATGGATGGATCAACGTGTCCACTGGATTCCTGGGTACCGTTTCAACAGAAACCGCATTGGAGCGCACCCTTCAATGTTAAGATTTTGAGATGCAGGCCATCAGCTTGACCAGATTCAAGCAGTGCGAAGTCTGGCAGGATTCCCTCGTATTTCCAAATCTCCTCCTCCACGGGATCAGGTTACAGTGAGTCAAACCAATCGGTGGGTGCTTTACTGGAAAAGGGAGCTTAGCGCGCGTTCCAGTCGTCGGTGAACACAATCTGCCAGTGTCAAAGCAATAACTAACTTCAATCACAGGTCTCAAAGCCAAACACCACAGAAGCCATAGCGCTCCGTGGGAAGGAAGTGGAAGCGATCAATTCTAAATCCACACCGCAGGATTTTGTGTTGCATGTGTCACACAGCCACACGAGACGTGCTTGAGAAGAGACGGAAGAAAAAATGCACGCTCACAGTCACTCAAAACCCACGTGCTGCAGCAGAATTAACAGCCCAGGATAGGGTATAGGGGCTATGGCAGAGGGGATCGCAGCACAGGATTGAGTCTAGATGAAGGTGCTGCTTGAAAAATCAAGAATAAAATCCCTGAACACAAACCCAGGACGTCCGTCGCTCATTCAGTCAAGCATTACTTCCCCACAGGATCCAATGTGCCTCAGCATAACTCGTCAGGCAATACCCAGCCCGCCGAAGATAAGCAACGCTTTGGATGTGTTCACAGAGGTAGGAATTAAACAATGATTAAGAAAACACTGAATTCCCGTCCTGGGCAACTTCAGACCCAGATCTGAAACTCAATGCGTTGCACACGGCAGATCCACACCCTTGCGCCTGACTGCTCTCACTGCCCTCTCGCTCTCTGGTTCCCATTTCTTTGACTTTGAGGGATTATGCAAATGCAAAACTGACTAATAATCGCACTTTGGCCACTGGGATTCAAAACCCCTCCTCATTAAAATATGCAAATCTTGAGCCCCCCCCCACTCAATGTACCTAGACAAGTTTCATGCGTTCAAAGTGATTTCATGGGTATCTAAATGACATGGTAGTATAAAGGCTCACTGCTCCAAGAGACTGTGAAACAGACAGCTTTCTGCCATGTTAAGGCACAGGCTCCTGTAGTGCACCAACTCAGCTCGTTAATCAAGCTGAAGCAAATGCCTATTAACGAACAGCCAGCACCAGATGAAGTAAGGATATGGCGGGGAATTAGCCCCGCACTATCATTTGTTTAATATGTTCTTCTAAAGGGATAAATACGAGACTACGGGAATCATTCACAGTTTCCTTAATCACCAGCAAAGAATGGTTTAATTCACAGGATAGAGAAGCAGCAGAGCGAGACAGTGAAGTCCTGCCCTTACAGTAAAATAACAGGGTTGCACCATAAAGTGCAATACCTGTATTATCCCGCTCAAAGTTTACATTTTTGTTAACCAAACTCCCTGCTTCTTTCCCATAAGACAGACCAAGTTCCTTTACAAGGAACCGCGGCAGAAGACAATCTGTTGTGGCAAACGCATTGAATTAATGAATTCTTCTGACTATTTTACACGAGCTGTCAAAAAGAATCCTGACAGTCACCAGAAACTTTTGGGATGCATGAAGCGTTCACTGCAATTCCCGGTTTCAGAACATTGCATATTTTTCTCTTAACGTTTTTGGTTAGAATTTTGTCATCGCCATTTCGTCTCAATGATGACCATGAAGCATTCAGGCGAAAAGCGAGGCCCTGGGCCCAGGTTTAACGGGCGTCCACCACCACTGACTCACAGCAAGAACACCCACAACAGCTGGGCAGAGCTAGAAATAACTGGCTGCATTCCAGACCACTCCCTCCCCCCTCAGACCTCGCAAAGAAACACTGGTCTCCAAGCAGTGCTCAACGTGTCACAAGAAGTGATGATCAGAGATCGGTTTTACTGAAAAAGACTAAATGATGAGGGACCCATGTAGCATGAAACCCATACAAGCAGTACAAGCTCATTAGCCCGTTAAAAATATTCTATCAGAAAGAATAATTTTTATATATAGAACACACACGCGCACACTTCAATGTTGTACCCCAGCCTCTAAGGAAACTTATCAATAAGCAATCTCCACTCACAGAAATGCTGCCTCTTAACTGCATTCCTTTGCGGTTACATCACAACACTTCATGCAAGCAGGGAACCCACTCGAAACCACTGAGTCGAATTAAAGAGGTTTAGACTATAGGGCCAAGATGCAGACTAGTGTTGTCACTGCAGCCAAGGACTTAAGATACATCACGGCTGCTCAGGTCTTAAACAGCAGAGCCGTTATAGCCTCAGTACCCTCCCGGAAAAATAACTTCTCCTTGATGGAGACGCTGGCTTTTTTCCGTTTCATTAAGGATACCTCCCCCCCAAAAAAAAGAAGATGTTTATATGTAAATAAAACCTCAGGAGTTTGGCAAAGACGAGATGTCGTTAACTTAAGTGCAGCAGCCATTTGTAAAGACAATCCATGAAAAATAGGGGATTGTAGCATTAAATCAAAGGCAGGAAACCACCAGCTTATCCTACACTAACATGGGGTGAGACTAACATTTTACAGCCTGCATTAAGCAGAGAAACCAGGTTGATAAGAGCAATTGTAGGCCATGAATTCTAAACAAAGAATCTAAACAAAAAAAAACAAAAACAAAAACAAAACAGTAGGACACTGAGAAATAAGCACAACAAAAGTGCACTTGTCTACGTTTGCCCACGGAAAGAGTGTAAGTGCTATACAGATTTTGTATAAATATATAGAGTATAAATAGACAAGGATATCTAGTGCACTGAAATAACATTAAGATTACACACATGGGCAAACAGCAGTGTGCTTGGAGCCAGACGGAGCAGTGCGAGCTCAACGGTGGGGCCGTAGGAAGGCAGAAACATAGGAGAAGGGCTTTCCGGAGACAACCCGGGGATAGGGGCAACGCACACATCTCAGAGAGCGCAAGGGCGGCATTGTCCTCCGGCCGCTACTTTTGCGGAGGGAGCCTGGAGACATGCTAGTGTATCCAGTGGGGAAAAAAATAAATAAAAAAGCCTTTGAAACAACCGGAGCAAGACGGGAGGGTAGATGTAAACACAAACTGGCTGAAATGGGCTCCTTTCTATGGCACATATCAAAAAAACTGAAGTATCGCTCTAAATTTTGCTGAATTGTGTGTCATAAAGCCTACCATATACAACTACTGGAAGATAAAATGATTTGAGATACTAGTCAACCGATTTTTTTTCTTTTTTCTTTTCTGCAGAATTTGTAATTTGCTAATTATGCGTTTGGTCTCGTCTGCATCAATCCCAACGACCACGGCACAACAAGGAAGCCACAAATGGTTCCTCCAAACCAACCTCTCCCAATAGTTAGCGATTAACATATTACAGAACGCACAGCAGGTTTGACACAAACTGGGGGGGCAGGGAAGTCCAACTGACAGCACTGCAAGTAAACCTAGGCACCTAGAAATCCGAGTTAGCTGGTTGTCCCAGAAGCATCCCCGTATTCAGAACTCCCGTCATAGACAGCAAATGAGATGATGTAGATACTAACCACCAAAACAAATCTGAACCATTTGGAGCCCCAGTTAACCAACAAAAATTCTTATAGCGTTAAGGAAACAAGGCCTTTTTAAAGCAACAAAACACCAAGTAAAGATTATGGCCAAACTCAGTGGGACAAATGCAATTCCTACTGAGCTGTTACAGAAGCATCAGTTGCCTTGGCAACACTGGAGCACAATGCGATTTTTTTCAGTTTGTGGATAAAGAGAGAAGGGGGGGGGGGGGGCTGCCATGAAATGCAGAGGTCAAGCACAATCACCAAAACAGCAACAACTGATCTGCAGATCACTTGCAGTGAATTATTTTTCCTAGCTGGGTAAATATGCTCCGAGAGGGTTATAAAAATTCCCTGAGGACGACAGGAAACATCATCGGAGCAGTGGTTGGGATGTGTTGATATCTCTATTACAAATGCTTCTTTTGAATGTACGTGAGGCTACACAAGTAAATGACGGGCAATCAAATTCCAATCGGGGATGACAGATGATTCGACAGCTTTAAATGTCAGCTTTTAAACGCAATCACATCCTCTCTCGTTGGAAGATTGGAATCTAAACAGACACAAAACAGCCAATCTGTAATACCGTGCTCATTACACGGACTTGCGGTGGGTGAAATATTGCCGACAACCCGATTGCCCACTTGTATATAAAAGGAAGACATTTGATCCGTAGGGGATTTTGCCATTACAATACCTGCGTGCACATTAGGGAGCCAGTCGCTCTTCCTGCTCAGGCACTTCTGAACACGGAGCAAACGAGCTTGGAGGCGCTTTTATGCCAGCTCCACGTGGTGCTGGACCAGAGTAGCCGGCCCAAGAGAAGGCTCGCCGTTCGCAAGGGTCTCCCATTATTCCATCAGTGGTCGTCCCCTTTTCACAGTTACTCTCACAGAGCTTACCTAGACCGCATGCTGTACAAAGACACTTCCTCCAGGACGTCCCAACAGAAATCAAAACCTCGAAACAAAAAGATGCTAACGGAGCTGCGATTAACTGGACTCGGAACTCATATCTGGCAGCACGTAGAGCGCCTTGCTGATCTACGCCCAGAAGCGCGTCGAGTAATAACTGCACGCCGAGCGGCAAAGTAAAGAAATCCTCCGCTGTCTGAAAGCAAGTGCCGCCGTGGGTGGATGGCACTGCTTTTACAGAACCCTCCTGCAAATGCCAGCTCATTTAGGGTTTGTGGGAGCAAGTTCAGCCGCCTTCACTCACAAAGAAGGACAACTAAACTGATTGCTGATGAACCGTTTATCTAGCCTGCAGGTTCGCACCTCTGCCCCGTCTAACCAACCGGCACCGTGGCCCTCATTATCCGCCGGCGCGCCTCGCCTCCCAATCAACTAATTGCTGCCATACATTGCCGTGGCCGTAATGACACTGTCATGCGAGAAGGTGGGAGGTCTTAAGGCTGCAGCCTGCGTAATTAGGCGGGGGAATTAAAACGAGAGAGCCCTGCTGCCAACTGCAAACAGTCTTTCCTGCTAGGACGGAGAACGGTTCTCCGCTGCAAAAGAAAAGAGCGGAGAGGTTGGCGCACTTCGTTCGTGAGCAGCGGGAGAGTGCGCTGATCTCTGCGGTTAATCCTCTTAAAAGCACCAGATGACGCGACGGACGGGGCTTTGCGGGGTTAGCGGTGAGGGTCCGGGAGGCTTCTCGCACAAGTGCAAGAGCGAGAAGGTCCTGCCGCACTCTGGCTTAAGCGCAGCGCGGTAAACGCTCGATTCTAACCCGGTCTTCCCCATCTGAAGAGCAGCTCGTGCCAGAGTGGCAGTGAGAAGAGAGCGAGGCATTGTAGCTTAACTAGACTATAATTACTTCCCGAGAACTAAGAGACAGAAAAACTAAAGGGAGTCTAGAAGACTTGTGGCACATTTAGGAGGGTTTCTTCTCGTCCAGACTCACACTCCACCTCCCTCTCGCCTGCACTGACCCGACGAGTGGCTGGACTCATCTATTTTGATAAAGGGTCTGGAGGACACTGGCAGACAGTTAAGACAGACCCGGTAGAGATGCCAATACTTTGAGAAGTTCTGGCAAATTGCTGGTTAGTATTATTGCTGCTTTGTCACTGGCCGTTTAAGCAGACAAGAAGCCTCATATCTCCCACATGAATACGTATAGCAGAGTGACATGGCCAGCGAGTTAGATGATGAAAAAGGTCTCTGTACTTCTTTCTCTGTAATCCTGGTGGTAAAGTGTAAGAATAGCCAATCACTTACTTTCTTATGACTGTACGATGCAGCTATATTTTGTATCTGCAATGCAAGTCACCCTCGACAAGGATGTCAACCGAATAAAAGAGGTCTAACCCAGGAAATGAGCAATCTTCATCAGAGGGGCTGAACATCAGTAATCAAGCAGCTGGGATGGTGAGCGTAGTTCATCGCCATACCGAAAGCTCCACTCCAGGTTAGGTGGCACCGTGGCTGCCGACCTGGCAATATGCAAAAAAACAAATCCCAAACACAGCGGGCTATTAAAAAAATGTATTTCTTCCCTTTCCCCCTAGCAAATTTGCTTCCTCCCACGATGGCAAAAAGCACACCAAGGCTGTCCAGGGCACACCAGGAGGAGAACAAGGCCCAGAGGTCAGTCATACGGGAGTCAGTGTATAGTTTACCTCAGGGAAAAGGCTAAATAAAAACACTCAATGGGCCAATGCGAACAACAACAACAACAACAAAACATTTATAAAGACCACCATGGATCTGAGCACAGATGACAGGAACGTAAAGAAACACACGTTGAGGGCACATTGTTAGACGATAGACGGCTAGTTCGCGGAGCTTCCCAAACTGCACACCTCGCAGAGACGCGTTCGTTGGGAGAGACAGTAATCCCTGACCTCCCTGCCCCCTCCCTGATACCCGGATCGAGCAGGTCTCTCTCGCTGCCTCCGATTCAGTGGGAGGAAAACCACCAAGACCGCCGTCTACATAGACATGGTAATAGTCATCGTTAGCAGAGGGAGGGGTCCCGCATTAGCCAATTTGAATTCAACACTCTCTCTTTTCACTCACTCACGTGGCCGCACGCCTCAACGCGTCGCTTCGCAAAGTGATACCCACTGTGTTGAGCTAAAGCAGGGCTGTGGCATTTTCGTGGTTACGAGAGAGCAAGGCCTGGGCACGGGCACCGGGCACAGAATGCGCCGTCAAAACTAAACAAAAGGAGGGCACTGGCAGTCCTCCAACAGCGTCCTCCTTCTGACAGCCTGGCTCCAGTGTGCCTGCGAACGACCAAACAGTCTGCAGTAGAACACACAAACAGGCCGCAGCCTGCAACAATCCTGGATCTTAAATAAATAACCACTATGCTGCCCAGACTATTAACAGCTTCATAAATACTACAAATAGCTATTGCCACATGGAATAATGAAAAGGGACTAAACAGATGCAAATTAATTCAATGTGGTGGGAATACATTACTGTTGTACAACACCGTAGGGAGAAAATGAAAAATGCCTATAGGTTAGCATGGATAACGTGACCCTGCGTGTGCTGCTGGCATGCAAATGAGCTGCATCACATCCACAGAATTCCATCAACATTCAGGAATGTCATCCTGTTCCCCAGCTATTCTTCACGCTCATCGTGACACAGACACCACAGGTTGGACAACCGGAGAGACAATTCACAAATGTGCACGGCCTGGAGTTGACTTTAACCACACACCAAAGTATTCTCCTGCGCAGGTCGAATACGTCAGGGCAGTTGCTAAAATCCTCATCATTTTCTTAAGTTATCAAAGTTATGGATCTTTGTTACAGCTTGGTGTTAAGTACGTCAAGCACTGTCAAAGCGTAAATAAAAAAGAAAAACAGGTGCTCTTTTGGGACAAAGAGCATCGCCCACTGTGACCAATCATTCATTATTCTAATCCATCCATCCATCCACCTCTACTGTAAGATATGGAATGCCACTCTGCAGGCTCACAAAGCAGAACGGGAATGGAGCAGGCACATTCTGAAAAAAACAGATTGACATTAAGACAAAACTGTATCCCAATAGAAGTGGGGGAAAAAATATAATAATAAATAACACTTTTCATGCGTTAAATATGCCTCTCATCTCTCAGTACATTACACAATGTCTAAAAACATGCATCAGCAAGCATTAGGTAAAGAGTAGGGGTCACAGACTCCGGGAGGATATTACCCACAATTTAAAAAAATTCTAACGCTATAAACAGATTTGGTTTACAGATAACATGAGGGAGAAAAACATTATTCATGAAGATGCAAGTAGCAGTCATTCCTGTTTCATAGTGACGATTGTTAGAAAAAAACAGTGAAAAGAACGTTGTACTACTACAAAAACAAACATCAACCCCGTAGTCACAAAGGGGATGTTAGAGACAGCCCCCTAAAGACACCCATAGGTAGGCTTAGAGAAGCTTCCCCAGATAAAAGGAACAGTCCTGGGAAAGGGTTCACCACTGATTTAAGTCTGGGGGAACCTAGCCTGCCTTTGTTGGAGCTATACAGATCCTCGATCATCTTTCCTGCTCAACCACAAAATGTTAAAAGACGGTCATACAAAACACAGCGAGTGTGACACAAACCAAATCTGGATTAATTCACTAATTCAATCTTCAAGTAAATACGCAGCCTTGACATTGGAGGGATACCAGGAATACAGCAACAGAGCGCAGACAAGGGGCCGCGAGTTCTACCAATGCACAAATTCAACTGGACGAATTAGAAAAGCAAGGGCCCCCAGTAAACTGGGGGCAGGACCCGCCTCTCGGCAATAATGTGACACCACATCCAGCCGCAGTATGTCACCCGTCGCGCAACAGGAAAAGGAGAAAGTGCGTGTGACCGAACATCCAGGACCACCTTCGGCCTCTGAGGCAGTCTGAAGGACAAATCAGTGTTGCATAGGGAGAAAAGTCAAACAAAAATTCAATGAAAAACTACGTTTAGACTAAGCCTCCTATTTGAGAGGTGGGTGTGATAAAGAAAGGCCACTATTTAAAGAGCTGAGCATGAACATGTAATTTAATCGGCATTGGAGCGATTTCCAATAATGACTTCTCAAGCCCTGTCGCAAGGTTGGGAGCTACAATCCTTTCAGTGAGATATGCACAACGTCTCACCTGTATAAAAAAGGACGAGATCTAAAAAGCAAGTGGCACTTTGGACACCCAGAGACCTGGATGTTGAAAGAAAACTGGTAAAGATACTGGTCTAAGTCAACATTGGACACTATATAGAACCAAGTAATTTCCCACGTCATGAATTGCTCACAGAAAACGTGCTATATTGAGGGTTTACTTTAATGAAAATAAAAACAACTGAAATGGGCTTTACGAACGACAACAGGACAAATATTGCCTGAATTAGCATAAAAGTAGATTTCACAATATTATTATTATCATTAAAGAACAGTATGAATTACACACTTACTAGCCTGTGATTCGTTTAGGCCTACATCAAGTAAATAAACGCAAATCGCTTAAACCATTCCTTAAAGCAAATACGAATTATTGATTTACCTGGAGTCTCTTTTTAAAATATTCTGCCTTCTTCTAATCCTACCTGTAGCCTACCGTATTCCAAATGGCGGACCGAAGCAGGAAACTCCCTGGTTTCTTTCAGGCCTCCCTTTAGCCTTGTCTGGTTCTATAGTAACAGTATGAAAACAAATACGACCCCAGGATAACCGGTATAGGCAGTGGGAAAGACGTCGGAAACAATGAAACCGTGCTAGAACGAATCAGCATGGGGCCAGGGAGGGGAGACCCTCAGACCATCACGTAGAATGACTGCAACGCTTTTACGTACAAAGGTTTTAGATAAGCATGTTCAAAAGCCTCACCGAAGCTCGTCGCAAGTCATGTAGTTACGGACTAAATTCACATGTACGATGAATAATAAGACTCGGGAGAAAAAAATCCCTTCGTTCGCCCTAGTAGTAAAAAAATGAATAAAGAATGCGAACACAGACCGACACTCGCAAGGATGCGCTGTAAAACTGAACAGACCCATCATTCTGTTTCAATTTAAAACAAGTATTTTGCAACGACTTGTGCATAGCCATTCCTTTGAGATCGGAACAATTTACATCACGCTTCACAAATTATTTTAGCCCCATGAACCCTCGCACGTTTTAAAAGGGAATCCATTAAAGTCACTGAGTTAACGGCTGGGATAAAAAAAATCATAATCGACATTCTGAATTACAAAGGGTAAGCCGCTTATTAACATATTTCAGTGAAAGATGGAAAACACGAACGTGAACGTGAGAACTTTACTCAGCTTTGATGAAGAAAACAATGAACAAGCTCGCTCAGATTCCGAAACACTTACTTTTAAAGTTGTCAAGAAACAACTCACCTTTTACTAGGGTTACATTCCTACGGTTGAGCCTCACGTAAAAATGTACATGTATTTCAGCAGCTGAGTACACACAGAACACAAACTAACCCGGATAAGAGCCTTAGGAAATCGGTTGCACAGAGTGAACGGGCAGGGGGGCGTCACTAACCAGGGAAGCGAGATGAAAACTGTGTAGTTCCAGAAAGTCCCGCTAGGGGGAAAACTACAGAATAGTCTCCTTTGCTATATATTAATTGGATTATATTCTGCTGGATTTATTAATTATATTTCTCGATGTCAGGTGTAGGCTATAACTTACTTGACGCTTCTGGAGTTCGCCTCTAGTCGATTTTGGTTTCATTTTTATATTGAATGTATGTTTTAATGAGGAGAATCTTCAAAACGAAAATTATTTATTGCACTGGCAAAACATTTAAAAAGTGTTAAGCACTTTGTAATCTATGTAGATTTAAAACAGGGCGTTTCTGCATTTTTCCTCACCACATTAATTTAAAGACTTGGGTGGAAATAAAAGTTACATTTTATTCAGGCGACTAAAAATATTTATTTCAAAGCCAACCTTTTTTTTTTAAAAAAAAATCACCTGAACGTCTTAAATGAATCGCTACAGCTGTGCATATATTTAACGTGACTGGATCTCTACGATATAGGTGTATATCACCTATATCACCTACGATATAGGGGTATAATTTTAAGATTTTATATATATCGCTTGAATCCGTCCCATCTATTTGGTGTATCAACACATCAAATACAGCAATTACTAAAACCGTTGTTACGGAATAACTCATTAACTAAGAACGCCCTCTGCGTTTTGACCTTGGCGATAAACACTCACGATGCCACGAAACCACAGTTGGAATTGTTTGCCGTCGCCCATTAATCTATTGCCAAGCGAAATACGAGTAAGTGATGAGTGCAACACATGTTTGGCAAGGAATAAAAGCGTCTCAAACTACATGCACAGCACCTCTCTCGACTCGGGTTTTAAATGGGACTTAGCGTCACCCTCCTGGGCGATGTTTTTTTTTTTTTTTACTATTTACTTATTTTTATTTGAGTCAATATTGTTTCTTCTTTCCACAGAGCTATCACACTTCCACAAACATTGCGTTTCCCGTGGGAGTATCCCGAATTTTGCTTACCGATTATCTCCGTGATTTACAGTTCGGCCTTTTATAGTGTTACAGAAGACCATGCCACGTGTGAAATGTAATTACAACCATCCCAACAACGTTATTCTAAGTCATAGTTCACCCAATAGCTGAAGCGTGAGCAACAAACGTACTGTTACACTTTCTGAAGTACGATCACTGTTGAATCCTTTAAGACAAGGCCAAAAGTACCATATTAACGATATTGGGTTGGTAAACAAGTTACAATATTACCACCGTACTGGTCACTCCCACTATTAACTCCAGAAAGCAGTGGACTTTGATGGCGATGTATCGCGCCCCACACTTATCTACAATATAGAGTCCATCAAAATTCCAGAATATGTTAAACATCAAAATCCATTACTTTGGATACAAACTTCTTAATTTTTAGTATTAAAAAACAAATAAACCGACCCTGTACAGGTCAAAAGGTTTTGGACCGTAAAACGACCTTTTGGATAAATTAAAAACGAACCAATCGAATAAACAATAGGAACACGAAATTGTGTCGCAATTGTCTATTCTAGTGCAATTAAAAAGAAAACGGGTCGTGCCAAATAATTGTCGACATCGAACTCGTCCAAGGCCACTCCATTACACTGGCAGAAACGGAGACTGTAAAAGACTGCCTATAAAAAGAAATTACACCGAAAAACACATTGTTAACACTGATGGCAATTTTTAATACCAGAGTGCTGTCTGAAAAATGTATTGACCTCTCAGTTGTCTGGCGCAGATGCAATTGAGCACAAATTATTGTTTAAATAAATCTCTATCTTAGCTACAGTTTGGGTTTTTCTGTTTAAATTGATAGGGAGTTAACCTATCTACATGTTCCCACGTTTTAGCACTACACCCATGCACTGCACAGTATAGAGGGTGCCTAAACAACGAAGCTCTGGGGACGAATGTAATTTCCTCTGCAAATTAGCAGAGGTTTGTTTTAAGGTCATTTGATCAATGCAGGCAACCCTTGAAAAAATTGCGGGAATGATTAATTTGAACCTTCCTGTTATGGGCATGTTGGGATATATTTGAAAACAAACATCACCTTCTTCTAAAATAACCGATTAGGTACAAAAGGTTTGACCTCAAGACCAAACCAAGAGATCTGATGGAGCTGGAGCATTCTGCCAGAGGTAATTGTTAAAAAATCTTATATATAAAGGTAGTTTTATTTGAAGGCAATGAACAAGGCACGATTAAATTTGATTACTTTTTTCTAATGTAATTCTTTAAAATATTAGAGGTATTGGACCGATACATATTAAAGTGATACATTGTTTTAAATACGTTATTTATGTAACAATAGATTATTATAGTCAGTCATTTTTAATAACTGGTTTAATGCTTAGGTTATCTTATCTGGCCCGGTAATAATTAATGTTTAAAGAAACCGGGTTTTCCCATCTGATGTAGTCGGAAGGAACATTAAATTAGCGGGGAATTGGAGCTGCCAATAAATACCCATTACGGATAATATTGTTCTTTGCAGAAACTCGTGTACAGAGTGAATGACATATGCCATATCTTACATATGGTATATTCGGGATTTACTGAAGCAATTTGTGGTTAAGAGCGCTTCCCAAGGGTATACTAGCTGCCCCCCAACGATTTGAACATACAATATCACATGTGCAGACCCCAACCACTAAGTTTGCGGTTTCGCAGAAAATGCAGCTTCCTGTTTTTTTCATTTCTTTTTAATTCCCGCGTTAGTGATGTTGTTAGCAGTCTGTGCTCCAGCCTGTGCATTTGTTTTGTTTTTTATCAATGGGTTTTCTTTTAACTTGGTGACAGAATATTGCATTTCTGATATGGTACTTGGTAGTTTCTATTCTGTTAGCAATTGGGCATTGACGATCCGATTGATTTGTGTTCTGTAATTATCTGTTATCTTTTCTGTTAGATGTCAAGAACGTAAATAGGAAATATTCTCATAATTCTAATCTTGCTTCCTACTTATTTTGATTTAGTGTAGACTGAAGTTGCACTACATTTTCGACTAGCCACTAGCTACACTTCGTATGAAAACATTGAGCCAAAGAAAAACACGGTTGTTCATTCGTTTTTGTGGAAGTTTTTATGAATGTATGTATTTATTTGTGTATGTATGTATTTATTTATTATTACTTTTTTTGTGCTTCTAGATTGCTCTTCTGATACACGAACTGTCAATAAGAGTACCCATATACGATACTGATATACAATAAGCTCAATAAATAAAAATGTAATAATCATCTGGGACCATTTGATGCGCAACAAATCCGCTTAAGTATCTCCAATAGTTAATACGGTGTATTTCATAAAGTAACCAACAGAGGGCAACCTTACGACGTCTGGCACATAGATTTGTAATAAAAACTTTGTCAACCCTTTAATTGAATTTGAAACAATTGTATGTAGCGCTTTCTTCTTTGTAAGTATCTTATTTCTTCTGCTCTTAAAAACGGCTGTAAAATACGGTTATGTAAAGTGTGATTTGCGAGCTGCCAACGTTTTTTATTTGATCCCAGCCATGGTTTTCAAATATGAATACTTGGTTTTTAATTGATTGAAAATTCACAATTTTCAAGTGAACTTCTGACCCGTGCCAAGAGGCGTGAATTATAGAACAACCACCACCAATTAACTATTCTTTAAATATATATACAAAGTTAATCGAATTTATTCAAGTTAACCTCAGAAAATATTCACTGACAGTTCATCAATAGGCTAGCAGGCAGCGGAGCGGTGAAGTTTCAGATTCAAATCCCAGGGGACAGACATTGCTTTCGAAATCAGCATGGTCGATTACAAATGTATTTCAGAAAAAAACGTTGTAAAATAAAATAGACCCGATTAGTGCATCAAAGTAAAAGAGCTGAAAAGATACGCTTGCGCCGAGACACGCGTCAGCCAGGAAGGAGCAGACGTCGCTCTATCCCCCAACCCCCCCCCCCCCCCCTTAAAAAAATAAAAAATCAGTTTTAGAATTTATTTAATGCAGTCACCATGCAGATGGTTCCCATTGAATGTGCAAGGTGGACCCGTGGGATCATTGAATTTGGGTGTCCGGGAGATGGATGGATTCTTCCCTGTAGACATGAGCTTTATGAGTTTTGCGATCGTGAGAGATGCAACTTCGGAACGAAATGAAGAGAAAGTGAAAAGAAATACACAACACCGCACGCGCACACACAGACACACGCGCACAACACCACAAGCACCCTTCGAGCACACACAGACACACGCACACAATGCATTTATTCGGATATTGCTTGAATTTTTAATCTTCCACGAGTAATGTTTGAATAAATCTTTTGCCAGATACTGGTATTTTTTACTTTCCATACTTTTCTTTACATATCACATATCAGGACCGTAATTATAATATATCTATTGGGAAGGACATGTCCCCCAATATTAAAATATGCTCAAAATGCCCCCCCCCCCCCACACAATCTATTGATATAAAAAAATATAAATAAAATAAAAATGGGCTATTTGGCTGATTTAGTTCCCCCCCAGTGCTGACTCCATGGCTACATCTCTGTCATATATAAACCTTCACTTATCAGATTTGCTGACTAGTCAACTGCGATGCTTTGTCCAACGCCGAATCGTTATATGACAGTATTAATTGATACACGGTCTTTTTAAAGGAAATAAAACGACCACCACGGCTACTTTAATAATCGTTACTGTTATGGAATATTGGCATTTTCATCTTTTTCAAAATTATCCCAAAACTCTGTAGAGAGATTGCTCCATACGTTCATAGAACTATTATTTCCAGTTTAGTTGCGGATTAGCTCGATTGGCAAATTTACAAAACCAATTACTATACTGGGTTGCTATTACACAAAGCAAAACAAACATTTTCTAGATACCAGCCTGCTAGTGATTAACTAATTCGAAAAAAGAAAACACCGACGTAATTCCTGCAGGAGAGCAAAAATATTAAGTCTATATTGCGATGACAACTGTTGGACTTAGAAAACCTAAACAAAACCATCGAGGCTGCTGTTGATGAAAACGAAATAAACCCAAACTGTGACGTCAAAATCTGATTCTGCAACAAAGGCATGCAAGTCACAGGACAAGTCCTCTCGTTTTGGCCTGTGTACAGATGGCCGGAGCGTGAGCATGAATGGGTCGAGGGGCATTTTAATGCTAGAGTATGGTAAAGAGTGTGCTGGTTTCAATGCCAGAGTTAATGAGAACAGACTGACTGTTTTTCCTCTTTTCCCCCCTGTTTCTTATTCTCCCTCCTCCTCCTTCTCTCGGCTCTTTTCCATCTGTTGGAGACAAAGGGGCGAGAGCTCGCGCGAGCTGGGTCCCTGCTGGTGAAGTGGGCAGGAATAATACGGCCCATCCCCTGGGCCGCATTACAACACATGGATCTGCCTTTGTACCGCGGCTCGCGCGCCGCACGCGGACACTTCACTGCGCACCTTTGACTGCAGCAAAGGCTAAAGAGGATGAGAGGGGAAAACACTTTCAAACTTATCTCGATGATAATGGGGGGGCGGGGGAGCTGAGACGCTCACATGCACATGGCAACCCTGCTGGCCCTAATGATGTTTGGTGTACGTTGAACATATGGGCTGTTTTATGTCATTCACAAAACCCAAGAAACGCTACAATAAAAGCAACATTAGCGTTATTTGTCTTCAATGCTTGAAGAATAAATGTGGACCGACCTCAACAATATAACCCAGGACCGTTTCCGTACATGGTGACATATGGTCACTTGTAGCCCTGTGCCATTACACAATCCTCTGTGAAGAAAATGTAGTTTGGCTCCTGCTCACACACAGACACATATGTGCTGCTCACAGTTTCCACCAGTCACCGGCTCCGTCCAGAATACAGACTATTTAAGCTTTCCATTTTGTGTTTGGGAAGAATGAATAAGTCTCAAAACAAAAAGAGGAAAGACCAAGCATTGAGAAAGAGTGTAATGGGCCATTCTCATAGATTTATTTTCTGTATTTAAACAATATGACACAAAACTGTTTATTATTGTTATTTATTATTCTGCTTTTGCTCCAATAGCGTGGATGCGATAGAAATCTGCTGTGTGGTGGGAACTCAGGCTTGCAAAAGTGGTTAAATACAGTTCTATAGAAAATGAAAGCTCTTAATCTGTAAAACAGGTCAACAGTGAGTAGCAGTGGCTCGCCCAAAGTTTCTGGAGAATGAAAGTTTAAAAAAAAACTAAAACGACAACAACGTGTTGTTATTTTAATTTCAGTAGAAGTTTACCTTGGGGGGACCAACTTTAAACCGGTAATGAATTCAGTATAATTTTTCCTGGTCGGTCTCAGTGGGTCTTCCCGTGCGGTGAGGTTTTCTGCGTAACTCTTAATGTCTACAAAGTCATCCACAATCTCTGGTGTGCACTTCAGTATTAATATTACTGTGGAATTCTGACCTCCCTGTTGTGATAAAGAACAAATTTCCTTTGTTTATTTCTGTTCCACTGCAATCTAGGTGGTTCTGTTCTGGGGCACTTGACAATATGTGGGAGACAGGCCTGAATAGATGAACAGAGGAGCATCCTCAGCCCATCAACACTGCCCCTAAAGGACACCAGAGGCTGTGGGTAGATGGACACATGCCACTGTCTGTGGCTTGGGTTCCCTGTTCAACCCCCTTTTTTTAAACCTGTAATAACTTTCTTTGTGGGATCAATTCCTTTCTGAGCATGTAATTGCATCACTTGTACAGCCAAATTATCTTCTGTTTGGTTTCCGTTCGGCACACAAACTCTGGCTTATCAACACCCACCACTGCACTGATAAATTAACTGTGCTGTGCCATTTACGTGTTAATTCACAATTTTATGACATCATAATCTACATCTCAGCGCATAATTAATTCAATTTTTCATCATACATCCTGCTTCAGTCTATCATCCCCCTAAAGCTGTCATGTGAGTGGTTTTTGGACACCTTTATGCCTTTTTTCTTTACAATGTATTTGATTTATTTTGATAACTTAATAATTTGTTCGTTTGATCTTTTGGTTTGTCTTCACCTGCATAGAATTTCACGGAATTCAAAAAAGAGTATCCAACAGTGTTGAAAAAATTGACTATTCTTGAATTCTTAAGTTTTATATTTAAAGAGTTAGCAATATACTAGAAAATGATATTATCTTTAAATGTGAATTGTGAATTTAATAAAGAACAAGAAAAACAAAAGAACATAACGTATTCTTTCATTTGCTGGTCGCCGTAGCATTTCAAAAACAACACTCGACAAATCTCCTTGACCGTATATTGTTAATGGTGGAGGAGACAAACTGTTGGGAATTCCCAAGAGGAAAAAGAGAACACGGATCGCGATGGCTTTTAAGACGAACATTACTTAGCGACGTCATACCTCGGTTCACACTAATGGGTCTTTAAGAACCAATAAAGATTTCTCAGAGGAACATCAGCATAACGTCCTTCCAGCAATAGCGAATTCGCCAGCACTTACGTCATACATTAGCCTATATAAGCAGGAAAATAATCACTTCCTCCCCAAATGTATCTGAATAAGATCTAAAATATAATCTAAAAATTTTCCCGAATATAAAGATCTTCTGCTATACATACGCATTTTACTAGGCAATTGAATGTCTACATTCTACTAATCCATATATTAAATATTTTAGAAGAAAAACAACACGAATTTTTATGAAAGCGTTATTTCCTTTATAAAGTTAATTAATTAATTAATTGACCGAACACTTTTGAACATTTAAACACATGTAAATTTAAACATTCTAACTAACGATTTCAACTGTAAAAGGAAAACAAAAGAAAAAAATCTTTAAAATAAAAATACTAGCTCACAAAAACACTTTTAAGACATAATATGCGGGTTTGAGACAATGTATTAAACCTTCGTTCTTATAAATTAAAATAGCTTTTTAAATATTGCATTTATTATAGTGTTTGTCAAAGGTTATAGGCAGGATAATAAGGATAATAAGGCATTATTATAGGGATAGTAAAAATATCCTAAATAAGAACGACATTGACAACAACGACAACAATATTAATAATAACAATAATAATAATAATAATAATGTTGTTGCTGGTGTTATTTTCATTATTATTGTTATTATCATCATTACTACTACTACTGAAGGATACTTTTCAGGATATTCAATTTTTCACTGTTCCAGTCGGCAATATTGCATGGCATAAATTTCCATCTCTCCACTCCCCTCTCTGTCTTTCCCACGGGAGGTGCCAGACGGCCAGTAATTTGGTTGTCTTGGCTCGTCTGGAGTAACACCTGCCTCCTCTCTAGGGAAAGCGCCTTTCAGCCAAAAGCGAAGAGGACCACCGAGCACAAGCATAGAAAATCTCTCTCCCTCCCACCTCTCTCTCTCTCTCTCTCTCTCTCTCTCTCTCTCTCTCTCTCTCTCTCTCTCTCTCTCTCTCTCTC
>JAOYSI010002951.1:0-15564 GCA_025775065.1 Hiodon alosoides
TCTGGGACGACAGCCATGCAGACCAATTTGATGCAGTGTGCGGCGTATGGTCTGAGCACTGACAGGCTGACCCCCCAACCCTTCAACCTCTGCAGCAATGCTGGCAGCACTCATATGTCTATTTCCCGAAGACAACCTCTGGATATGACGCTAAGCACGTGCACTCAACTTCTTTGGTCGACCACGGCGAGGCCTGTTCCCAGTTTCAGGGTCTTGGCAATCTTCTTATAGCCTAGGCCATCTTTATGTAGAACAACAATTTTTTTTTTCCAGATCCTTAGAGAGTTCTTCAGGTGCCATGTTGAACTTCCAGTGACCAGTATGAGGGAGTGTGAGAGCGATGACACCTAATTTAACACACCTGCTTCCCATTCACACCTGAGACATTTTCACTTAGGGGTGTACTCACTTTTGTTGCCAGAGGTTTGGACATTAATGGCTGTGTGTTGAGTTATTTTGAGGGGACAGCAAATTTACACTGTTATACAAGCTGTGCACTCACTACTTCACATTGTAGACACAAAGTGTCATTTCTTCAGTGTTGTCACATGAAAAGGTATACTCAAATATTTACAAAAATGTGAGGGGTGTACTCACTTTTGTGAGATACTGTGTGTATATATATATATATATATATATATATATATATATACACACACACACACACACGCACACACATTATATGGACAAACGTATTAGGAGACCTACACATTAAACCTACAGGACCTTTTATGAGGAGCTAAGGGGCCTAGGACAACCCCATAGCAATATCCCTCCTCCTCCAAACGTTACAGTTGGCACAATGCAGTCAGGCAGGAGACGTTCTCTTGGCATTCGCCAAATCCAGACTCGTCCATCAGACTGCCAGATAGGGAAGCGTGATTCGTCACTCCACAGAACACGTTTCCACTGCTCCAGAGTCCAGTGGTGGCGTGCTTTACACCACTCCATCCGACACTTGGCATTGTGCTTGGTGATGTAAGGCTTGCATACAGCTGCTCAATTATGGAAACCCATGCCATGAAGCTCCCGGCACACAGTTTTGGTGCTGATGTTAATGCCAGAAAAGGAGTGGAACTCTGCAGTTTTTGAGTCAGCAGAGCGTTGGCGACTTTTACGCACTATGCGCCTCAGCACTCGGCGACCCCGCTCTGTAAGTTTACGTGGTCTGCCACTTCGTGGCTGAGTTGCTGTGGTTCCTAAACGCTTACACTTTGCAATAATACCACTTACAGCTGATTGTGGAATATCTAGGAGGGAAGAAATTTTATGAACTGACTTGTTGCAACGGTGGCATCTTATTGCAGTACCACGCTCAAATTCAGTGAGCTCTTTAGAATGACCCATTCTTTCACAAATGTTTGTAAAGGCAGACTCCATCACTAGGTGCTTGATTTTATACACCTGTGGCTATGATTAAGAGGTGTGAATTTTTTGAATGGGTAAAGCACTTAATGTTTATATGGCTCCATTCATTTTGTTCATAATACTTGACCTGCCTCTGAAAAAAAAGGTTTTATTTTTTTTCACCAGAGAAATGGCTCATTTAGCTTTAAAATTGCAACTCCTGACTTAATATGCTGGGTATATGGGAGTGAATCATACATTATACTATTTATCTGCTTTTCATATCCCTTGCTTGTAAGTCTTCATAAAATCTAGTCTTTAAGGAGCTGAGAGTTGTTTATTTAAAAATAAATAAATAAATAAATAAAATGCCTCGCACGGATTCAACTTTGCTTATTATATACAGTGCATCCGGAAAGTATTCACAGCGCTTCACTTTTTCCACATTTTGTTATGTTACAGCCTTATTCCAAAATGGATTAATTTCATTATTTTCCTCAAAACTCTACAAATAATACCCCATAATGAAAACGTGAAAGAAGTTTGAAATCTTTGAAAATGTATTAAAAATAAAAAACAAAAAAAATCACATGTACATAAGTATTAACAGCCTTTGCCATGACACTCAAAACTGAGCTCAGGTGCATCCTGTTTCCACGGATCATCCTTGAGATGTTTCTACAACTTGATTGGAGTCCACCTGTGGTAAATTCATTGGAATTCCCAAATTGATAGGACATGATTTGGAAAGGCACACACCTGTCTATATAAGGTCCCACAGTTGACAGTGCATGTCAGAGCACAAACCAAGCCATGATTGTAGCGAGGCACAGATCTGGGGGAAGGGTACAGAAAAATTACTGCAGCATTGAAGGTCCCAATGAGCACAGTGGCCACCATCATCTGTAAATCGAAGTTTGGAACCACCAGGACTCTTCCTAGAGCTGGCCGCCCGGCCAAACTGAGCGACCGGGGGAGAAGTGGCCAGACGGAAGCCACTCCTCAGTAAAAGGTACATGACAGCCTGCCTGGAGTTTGCCAAAAGGCAGCTGAAGGATTCTCAGACCATGAGAAACAAAATTCTCTGGTCTGATGGAACAAAGATTGAACTCTTTGGTCTGAATGGCAAGCATCATGTCTGGAGGAAACCAGGCACCGCTCATCACCTGGCCAATACCATCCCTACAGTGAAGCATGGTGGTGGCAGCATCATGCTGTGGGGATGTTTTTCAGCGGCAGGAACTGGGAGACTAGTCAGGATCAATGGAAAGATGAATGCAGCAATGTACAGCGACATCCTTGATGAAAACCTTCTCCAGAGCGCTCTGGACCTCAAACTGGGGCGAAGGTTCATCTTCCAAAAGGACAACGACCCTAAGCACACAGCTAAGATAAAAAGTTACGGGAGTGGCTAGGGGACAACTCTGTGAATGTCCTTGAGTGGCCCAGCAAGAGCCCAGACTTGAACCCGATTGAACATCTCTGGAGAGATCTGAAAATGGTTGTGCACCGACACTCCCCATACAACCTGATAGAGCTTGAGAGGTCCTGCAAAGAATAATGGGAGAAACTGCCCAAAAATAGGTGTGCCAAGCTTGTAGCATCATACTCAAAAAGACTTAAGGTTGTAATTGGTACCAAAGGTGCTTCAACAAAGTATTGAGCAAAGGCTGTGAATACTTATGTACATGTGATTTTTTTAGTTTTTTATTTTTAATTCATTTTCAAAGATTTCAAACAAACTTCTTTCACGTTGTCATTATGGGGTATTGTTTGTAGAATTTTGAGGAAAATAATTAAATCCATTTTGGAATAAGGCTGTAACATAACAAAATGTGGAAAAAGTTAATACTTTCCAGATGCACTGTATGTTGACTATAGCTTTTGAAACCCGGTCAAAGGTGAAATATGACCTTAAACTTTATACAATCAGAATTTATATTTGGGTTCGGGTTCCTCACATACAAATGTAAAGGGCTTCTGAGACCATTTATTGAAATGGCATAATTTAGAAAACCACGTCACCAGTCAATGAAATTGCATGTTTAATTAATTATTATACAGACCAAAATGCTTTTCTAGACTTCATAAAACAATTAAGAAAAGATTATGGAAATGTAGGTATGTCACAACCTGGCTGCAATGTTGGAATATTTACCGATTTTCAAAATAATTGTATTCTGCAGAGACACAATAGGCTTGACTCCTATAATTTTGGAATCCTGCTACTTATCCGGAGTCACATGTTTACAGGACAATAAAAAAATACAGAAATTGAATATTACATTTTTAACTATCCACTCAAAGTTCTTTTTTTTTTTTTTTTGTCTAACACCAGTATATTAATATTTATTTGCGGAAGTGCAAAAGTTGCAACTCTAAATAAAAAAAAATAAAAACCAGTTTTATAGTGTTTACGGTACTGTTACTTCAATCAAGCTTGGAGAAATATGGTATCTTCCGGCGTGTGTATTTGAATTTGGTCTATATTTAAATTTAAAAGCTCTACTGTTGCATTCAGTCAGATCGAATTTCAATATTTTTAATTATATTGCGACTAATATTACTTAAAATACCATTTCAACACATTGTTTCTAACAATGCATCTCAGTCCCCTACCATTCCGGTCTGTAGTAGTGGCGAACTTTCACGCTTATTAGACGTCATTGCAATTAAAGGGGAATACTGCGAGCTTGTGCTTCGGAAATGGTCTTTTACTTACTGTCAGGTTTTGAACTGAATCATGTCATTTTGGGTTCAGATGACAGTATAATGGAAATGAATCACCACACTATTGTGCTATATAGAGACATACGGAAATATCCTTAACAAAAAGGTTCGTATAGTATAATCTAAAATATACGCCTTATTATTACTGAAGAAAGTATTTTTCTATTCATTACAAATTTAATTGGTTAGTTTTATTGTTTGTGGTGCTTGGTTTCTGTCACTTTAAATATTATTTTTTGTTTAGTAAATGCTTATACATACATAAGAATGTTAGTAATTAAACCATGCTATTGCCTAAATTAAGACTGCAATTTCCCCACTGAAACATTACTTGTCAACACTTTAGAAACTACAGAAGACCATGGCAGTCAGTCTAACATTCCATTACTTACTGGCAGGATATGCTAGGATTATCTTGTCACTGATGTCCTTCTACCTTATGCCCTCTTGCTCGGTATCAGCGGTCTTGTGCTACCCGCTCAGCGCCCTCTGAACCAAGGACTGAAAAATCCATGTGTTTACATTGTGAACCTATTTAACCCCACTAGTTTTGTTAATCCTTTATTTTATTTAATACAATTATATTAAATAAAATTTTAAACACAATAAAACAGGACCAGAATGAAGTTAATGTTAATTTAATATCCCTGGCAAAAAAAAGCATGTTTACGCACGTTTATCGTCAAGTCTGCAAGGTGTTCAGAATTCTTTTTTTTTTTTTTTTTGCCATTATTGTTCTACATCGCTCTGTGTAGTATATTAATATCTATTATTGACGTGAAACGTTGCATTAATGTGGGTGCATTGCCGGATATGTGCCTGCTGGTAAACGTGACTCTTCTTTGCCCCTCCTTCGTATTTCAGCTTAGAATTTGCCTAGATGTCTCAAGCCATTCGTAGCATCTGCATAGGTAACTACATTTTAAAAGTGCAGAGGGTATGTTCTTAGTTGAACGAGACTGCGTAGCACGAGTTTAATATGCTAGTATAGTGACACTTGCTGGTTGTTGTATTGCATACCGTGTGCGTAAATTAACTCTCAATTCCAAATTCAATGTATGGTCATGTTTTTTTTCATGCTACGGCTTTACTACACCTCTCGGTATGGACAAATGGGATAGAGCTGAACCCCTATAAACCATATTCTACAAACAGTTTTGGATCATGCTGGCTACTATCTCTTCCTCAGTCCTTGCTGTTTGTGATGTGTATTGGCAATGAACTGTTGCCTTATTAACTTCCTGCAATACTTTGAGGAGCCTCACGGTGAGTCAGTCTCCTCAACACCAGTTTTCCAAAGACATGCTCAACACTAAAATAAGGTCTTTTTCACACTCACTTACAACAGCATCTGCATTTGGACACATTTTGGGCAGTTTTTCTTTCTGACATTACTCTCTGTGGTAAGGTATTTATCTGTTTCCTCTCATTCACATAGGCTGTTAATAGTGTTTTAGCATGTACATTGCAGCATATGTACATGCCTATGTGCGCACAAAAGCTGAAATGTATGTATGTGTGTATTCACACACCTTACTACATAGAAGGTGTATATTAACCCACCTTGTCTTCTTCCTTAGTGTGGATGCAGCTAGGAACATGGCGGACAGATATCTGGTAGAAAGGGATGCCAATATATATTTTGGTTAGAGGAATTGTGGAATTGGGAAATGGAGAAGGAGGGGGAAAAGAAAGAGTACTAATACTGTACAGATGTACTTTGCTAGAAGATTCAAAACAAAATTTTGAATCCAGCAACTTGGTAACGTGATGCACTGCCTACCTTTGTTTGTTTTTTAAAGACTGTTGTGGCTACTACTTTACCTTATTGTAGGCTACTGGAATGATTTTACATTCAGTTTGCACATACAGTTGTTGAATTATGTAACGGGGACTAACAAACTCCAAGCCTTACGGGTCACAGAGTTTGCATGTTTTTTAGCTATTTCCCTTTTAGCATCCGATTTATACCTGACCAGATCATTTAGTAAGAAATTGTGAGAGGCTGTTATTTTTTTCTGATATCATTACCACAATTCCTTTTGTTATTGATATCATTGATGATGATGATGATGATGATGATG
This sequence comes from Hiodon alosoides, assembly GCA_025775065.1. NCBI lineage: Eukaryota > Metazoa > Chordata > Actinopteri > Hiodontiformes > Hiodontidae > Hiodon > Hiodon alosoides. The sequence goes on from JAOYSI010002951.1 coordinate 6,162, forward strand.
ATGATGGACACAATGGTTTAATGGGTTAAGTTAATAAAAAAATGTATGTTACAAATAAAATGGCTTTTGCCTGAGGTATTCAATGTATTGCCATAACTTTTGCATTTATACAGTCAGATATTTAAATACATTTCTCAAAGGTACAAAAGTTGTGCCTGTTCTGGGATTTGTATCTGCAGTCATAAAAATAAGTGTTAACATAAATTAAAACTATTTTTAATCCTGTTTTACATCCTGTGTCCAAGGTTTTAAGAATATAGTGTATCATTCCCATTCAATTCTTGAATCCTATTGCCTTATGTAGCAGAGCAGTTTTTACTTTGTGACTGCTAATTGTTTAGATATTAGTTTGTGCTTATACTGTGTTTTTGTGGAATGCTTGTCATGCAGGTACACAGTTTAGAATGTGTTAAATTACGGTGAGGTGCAGATGCAATAAACACAGTTACACCAGCACTGAAATTGCGGAATTGGGGCTGGAACCAAATGAAAAATTTGGCAACCCGTTAATTGTACTTTACATAACTGCATTTACTTTTGCCTTCTGTGTGAGTCTAATAAATAAGATACTTACAAAAAAGTATACATCAATAAACACAGTTTACTAAATGCGATTAGCGGGTTGTCAAAGATTTTATTTGGTCCCACTCTGGATGTGTGTGTTGTATGGAATCACACATTTAACATAAAATGTAGTAGTCACTTATAAGCCCTTATATGAATAGGACTACCATTAAGGTAGTTCTGAAAGAGAGAGAAAAAATTAAATAATTAAACACTCACTACAATTACAGCTTGAAAGAAGCATAGAACGTTTTACTAAAGTTTGTTACAGAATTATTTGAAATGTATACGTTTTATTAAATCTGAAATGTGTTTATATTGAGGCATATTGTGCATAATGTTGTTATCTGAATACAATTGCATGAAAAGTCTATTTTCATTTAACGTCATACGCAGTTAAATACATCGTCTCGTTTCACCCAGTCCTTCTGAACTGTACTAGCTAATTGCGGATGGGGCTGTATATTACGATATGCTTGGTTAAAAAAAACAACAAAAAAAAAAACACGTATTTTTACGTCGGCCTAACGCCCTGGGCTGAAGAGGCAGTGAGAAAGGGAGTGGGGAGGTGCGTAACAAGAAAAATACTTGCCCTTTAAAAAACAAGTGGGACATAGCAGTAAAAGCAGGATAGAGGAGGGGGAGAAAAGAAATTGAAAAAAAAAGGAAGAAAGAGAGGGAGGGAGACTGTGAGAGAGATAAGAGAAAAAAGAAAGATGACACCTTTACCATTTAACAATCGAGGTTGAGCGACGGGCTGCAGCAGGGTGGGAGCGCTCTAGCTGGAGCCAGGACTCAACGCAATTCCGAGGCTTCTACAAATACCCGCTTTGGCCTAGAGAGCGATAAAAAGAATAATATAGAAAACAGAGTATATTACTATAAATCTCGTATTTAATATTGAACTTATTATAGGCTTTTTATAATCCGCACTGAATAAATGTATCAATTTGCTATTACCATTAATCACATTATGCATGATTAATAAGACCGCAACTAGCTTGCCAAACAGCAGACAAATACGGGTGCAGAGAAGTACATAAGTAGAAGTGGTTTAAAAGGGGTTATTCGTATCGTTACAGTAAAAAAAGTCTTAATTAGCAAGCTTATTGTTTATCTAGCTATTGTCTAGACATTGTTAAAAAGTATTTACCTGAATAAAGAACGATATCATAAACTGAATGTATTACGTAGAAGTATGTGGGGTTTCTTTTTTCTTTTTTTAAATGAAGAGCATGTTTTAGTGCTAGCTAAAGTTGGATGGTTACCTGTGGCTATAGTTTAGCTAGTCCATTCACGAAGCTACCGCTTAGCTAGTTGGGAATAGACGTATCTTAATATAAACCGAGTAATTTTCTATATCAGACTGGACTAGCTTTTGGAGTAGTAGTAGCCAATCAGATTAAAATAAAAAATAGAGAACGTTTCTTCAAGCGAGGCTCAAAATGGATGCTGCTTGGAGCAATTTTATATTTCAGGTAAGTAATTCAAAGACGTGTTCTAATTTTTTAACATACATTTTGGGAAAACCCCAACGTAAACGGTAAAGAAATTTCCATTTCACCAGTTTTATGTATTATTCAAGTCGATAAAACTCCCAAGTCAGTTTAATAATGGGCTTGATACCTCTGAAACACGTCTTGACTGGGGGGTTTAGAATGTCACTGTGAGGAATCTTGTATCGCCAATGACTTATATTTGAGTTATGATCTATTTGTTGTTTATTTCTTAGACTACAACAGTCCAAAACCAAGGCGAGGCGACTCTCCAATCAGATCTCTTGCCGGTTCTAACAGGCTCTGCCCAGAACACGCCCACAGAGCATTTAGTCCCACTCCCTTCCACGATTGACACTGCTGTTCTAAATGAAGAACCTTTACCTGGTGAGAGGGTGATGTTTCAAAAGTAAATGGGGGTAGTGAAATTCCTTGGTTAAAATTGCTGCATGCTTTTAAAATGTAGTCAAACTCAAGGCAATTTCAATTTTAGCAAAGCCATCTAGTATACCCTCTTAAGGAATAGTCCCAATATCTTAGTGGAGTGATTCTCAGAGTGCAAACAGTAAATTACTCCAGATAGACAATGAGAAAAGAGAAATATAAAATGTTGATTGTCTTTAAGTTTCCATCTACATTTTGCTTTTCAATTAATTTTTTTAATTTTGTGAGGTCATGTACTTTATGAAGGTGGAGCTGGAGAAAAAAGAAACGGTGCAAAAATGCAGTGATCATCGCTGTAGGACTAGGTTTATGCTTTCAAAAAAAAATACAGATATTCAGTTTCACAATTTTAATTAGCCTTGCATTTTTTCTGTCAGAGAAGAAGCTCCATTTCTACATTACATTGCGGTTCATCAATTTTAATATTTAATATTAAGTTCATCAAAGTTTAATATTTGGAGCACATGAAAACAGTAATGTCATGTGCAACTAGACACTTTCATGTAACAGACATCTAGCTATTTGAGAGCACTAAAAATAATATATAATAAGTTTGTTGTGCCACAAGCCTTCCATGCCTTACAAAATTCCTCTTGACTGGAACGATGTGCATGTGGGCTACAATGGGTTTCATTGGAAGCCTATTAAAAATGCATTAAACTTGTGTGTGTGTGTGTGTGTGTGTGTGTTTCCGATACGCTATACAAGACCGCATTTCATGAAAACAATATATTGTGTTCTGTTAAAACTAATCTAATCAGTTAGATATTTTTCCAAAATACCTCTTTTAGAATGCCATTAACGAGGACTGAAACTTTAAGTCTGCACTTGATACCACCGATTGTCGCATACCAAGGGAAAATCATTATGGCAAGCTTGTAAAATCAGATCTATAAATTAAGAATCAATTCTGCCAGCATGCATTCTTTTTTTAATGCATTGAGCGTGAAGTGATACTTATCTGTATTCTTTCCCTTTCTCTCTCACTCTTAGTGAAGCCAATGTGTCAACCAACCCGTGTCACCCATGTCTGCCATTTATGTAACAAGCAGTTCAAAAACAACTACAACCTGCGGCGGCACCAGTCGGTCCACACTGGCATTCGTATGAAGGATAGAGCGGCCAGAGAGAGGGAGGAGGCGGCGAAGGAGAGAGCAGTAGCCGCAGCAGTTGGGAGAATTGAAAGGCAGACAATCCCTCTTTCTTTGCTGCATCTCCCAGTTCCGCTCCCTCTCCCCCCTCCCGTAGTGTCTGTTTCCCATTCACCCTCTCTAGGCAACCAGGATGTTGAAGCAATTGCCTTGTCAATTGGCGCTGCGACTGTTGCCATGTCTGCCCCTCCTCCTCCAACTGCCTCCGTTGTCGTTTCTGGGGCAACGTTGCAGGTGGGTATTTAAACTTCAATCTAAGATTTAAATCTGACGTCTCTTTAATTGAACTGTTTTGCAGTCTGACTATAATAAAGTATTGTTTCCTTCAGTCCTTTGGAGTGTATAAACCACGTTTACATCAACACACAAAATCTGTGGTACTCTGTGGTACTCTGTGGTACTCTGTGGTACTCTGTGGTAATCTGTGGTAATCTGTGGTAATCTGTGGTTCTTTCTTCCTCAGAGGCCTGCAAATTCCACTGTAAACCCAGTGCGCAAAAATCATGCATGTGAGACATGTGGGAAGGCTTTTCGGGATGTGTACCACTTGAATCGACACCGCCTGTCCCATTCTGACGAGAAGCCATACTCCTGCCCCATCTGTCAGCAGCGCTTTAAGAGGAAGGATCGCATGAGTTACCATGTGCGCTCGCACCAAGGCGGGGTTGAGAAGTCTTACGTTTGCCCTCACTGTGCCAAGGCTTTCTCACGGTGCGACGCTGATAATTATATCTAAGGCATCATGAAGTGTTCTGTAATAATGTATGAGAAGTTAGAATTGTTTTGCAGTATGGTGCTCATGTTTGACTACATAGTTTTAACATCTCTTCTCTTGTGTTTTTTCAGCCCTGATCATCTTAACAGTCATGTTAGACAGGTTCACTCCACAGAGAGACCCTTCAAGTGTGAGGTAATTCCACTCTACTAATCTGTTAATTATTCATTATTAATATGTTTTGTTTGTTCAATCATGTGCGTGCAGTGGAAGCAAAATTGATGTGCATTAAGCATACATTTCCCAGTATGTATAACATCGATTAATAGCAATAATGACAGAAATGTCATAGATGGTGTTGAAACAATTGAACATGTTTAGACTAATAATTACTTATTTGGAAAATATATTATGTCCAGGGTCCAGTTTCTTAGACAATATGCAATTAGTGACATTTTATGCAACAAAACTGAAAAACACTATTCTTTTTTATGGATGGAATTTTAAACACACCATTGTTTTAAACACAATTTTGTGAAATGAATAATAATAATCGTGGAACATAGTTAGCATTTCTAAGCAGTCTGTGTGACGAAATAATAATAAATCGCATGACATAAGGCCCACTGCCAGATTCACTTTGGAAGTTTAGGCTGATGTCTGTGGAATGATGGTTTTTGGTAACACAGAGCTGGGCGTCTGTTGAAAAACGTTTTTGTTTGTGTGTATGAGTAATGTAATAAATTAACTGAAATTTGTGTTTTGTACAAACTTTGTTAGGCCAATATGTCTTTACAGGTTATATAACAACGATTTATAACCGATAATTATTGTGGCAAAATGTAGCCAATTATTACTGCATTGATGTATCTGTTTTGTTTCAACCACAACTAGTTTGTGCCAGGGAAAGAGATTTTTTTTATTTTTTTATTCTATGGCAAAAAAATAATTTTGTGTCATAAAATGCATATTAACAAAACATAAATAATATATTTAGTAATCCAACTAGCAATATATTTTCTAGCCAAATGTCCTTTCAACCACCACTACAACAAGGCTTGCTTCACAATTACAGCGCCACTGATCAAACACTCCTACATTTGATTGGTCCAAAAGGGGTACCTTGTGAAAGTCAAAACCTGCCCCCTCAGATGATTGACAACCTTTAAAAATAATTTTTACCACATTCATTTGAAATATCATTTGGCAAATTAAATTCTAAAATAATTTGATGGCTAAATACATTTATGAATTAAAGATTGAATTTCGAAATTCATATATGAATAATATTAGAAAATGCATATTTTAAATTCATTCTTAATTATTTTTGAGCCTTCTAACACTCCACAGTCTGGGAGAAGCTTTTCGCCTTTTATTAGGCATATTTAACAACCTAAATTTGAAAAAGAAACATTGAGCTTTTATCTCAAATTAATATTAAACTTATTAAATAATAAAACCAACAATATAGTTACCAAATTCATAGACCGTCTAACCAAACCCTCCATCCATAGAAGGCTCTGCTGGCTCTCTTTTAAAATCTCTTAATTGCTGGCAACAAGGTCCTGGCTGTGGGCATGACCTCACAGCTTGGCTGTCTGTCAAGGTGGGCCTAAACTTGGCTCCAAACTTGAGGGTGTGGCACCTGGCAGCATGCCCCAGATACTCATCAAATTAAAAGGTACTGTGGAAGTAATGCATGCCTGCCTGTATACTCTTAACTAAAGATGGTTTTCTGGAGTTTTCCGCAAGAATTCTGCACATTTAGTCTCAGCAACGAGCTGAGATGCATTAGGACAATGGGAAATTCCAAATTTGGTTGAACATGGGTTGGTTGGTGATTGCACTTTTTTAACAAGAAGATACATTTCCCACTCAGAAATGCCAGAACCTAGTACCATAACTACAAATGTAGGAAAAATATTATTTATTTGTAATTTAATTTACATTTAATAAAAAATGTTTAAAAATTGATTTACCTGAAATAAATGCAGTCTATGCCAATAATAATAATTTAATATCTTAAAACTCTCTTCCTCTTGTGCAGACTTGCGAATCTGCCTTCGCAACACGGGACCGATTGCGTGCTCACATGATCCGGCATGAAGAGAAGGTGCCATGTCACATCTGTGGCAAGCTGCTGTCTGCTGCTTACATCACTGATCACATGAGGGTGCACAACCAATCACAACACCACACCTGCCACCTCTGCAACCGTAGTGAGTGTGTCTGTCTTAATGGTATTTTTCTTCCCTATTGTTTCAGGTTTTCTCTCTGATGATGCAGCTTTGGGTGTCAAAAATTTGAGATACTACAACGACATACTGTTACCATCTAAGCATAAATGGGTTTTGCTGCAAAAAATCCATAATAAAACATGTCCAATATTATACAGGTTACTGGATTTTGACTGGAGTTTGCCTTTATTGTCCCATTCCCAGGTTTTACCACACTCACCTATTTGCGTGTCCACGCTCAGAAGCACCATGGTCAGGAATGGAAGGAGAGCGGAGGGCAGAGAGGAGCGTTTGGGGGGACAGGTCCTGGAGGTGTCCTGGTGTGTCAGCTTTGTGGAGTGCATTGCAAGACCCCAACTCAACTACAAGGCCACATGGGAACTCACAGCAGTCCTCAGAATTCCTCCAGCTCCATTACCACCACTGTTGGGTCAAGCAACTCCATCTCTTTGGACAACATGGTTTCCAGTCCCAGTGTGTTTGTTAATGCAAATGCAGGGTTGGGCCTGCTGGTTTCTGACTGTTCTGGCATAGCGGCCCAGTCCCACAGCTAGCAGGAGGGATAATGAAAAAGGGGAAAGAAAACAAATGGGGAAGGCGAGTATGATGAGCAGAGCAGGTGTGTGATGGATAAAGATGTCGCCTTTTTCTTGTGCCCATCGGATAACTGTTTAGGCATATGTTTATGTTAGATTTTCCCCCTTGTTACTCAATAACTTCATCTGTAAAAAAAACATTTTGAAAGTGTTATTCTGAAGTGTGTGTGGGACTGTATTATCTCAATATGTGTCGTCATTAAAACTCAGCGGTCTCTAGTTGAATCCAAATTAAACATTAACCATTCCTTGTTCTGTCTGTAGTTTGTCGCTGTCCTCCAATCCAATTGCTCCAGCAGCTACAGAGGATGGAGTATGAATATGGAGGAACTTGGAAACAAAGCAGCTTTGCCCCACACTTCCCACAGCCAACTTCTTACAGAAAGAAGAATGGGGGGGGGGGGGTGATGTTGAGTGTTGTGAAGGTAGATTTTAATGTTAACATGCATTATGTTTGATATCCTGGCTCAGGTACCGAAAAGGCAGGATTCTACAATTAAATTGAGTAATATAGTCATTATAGTGTTAGGATTTTGTCTGTTGAAATGGGACTGGTTCCCTCCGGAGAGATATCCATATAGTTTGGTTATTAAACAAAAGATAATTTAGTACATTTCTGCATTACATTTCTGTTTTGTCAAAATATGAAAGCATTGTCTTAGTCACTGATCAGTATATTAAAGAATCCAAGATTTTTTTGTAACCAAGGTTTGTAGGCTAGATTTTCTATACCCTGAAACTCCATTTCAATTGCATTATTATAGTGGAATTATTTTAAAAATTAATTATATTAACAGTCATGACTTGGAGTTAGTATTAGTATTTGAAATTTAAAACATTTGGAGATAAAAACTGAATACCTAAAAACTTGAACTCTACCTAATGTGAATTATTTGAAGACAATAGTGATCTAACCATGTAACAAGTATGTAATGTTTAGTTCAATGTTATCACTGGATCAAACTATAAGTGCCTCTCCTTTAGGGACATTTCTGCTTCTGGCAACAAATCTTAATGCCTTACTGTACAGAACTGCGTATAAAGTATTTTACCCTGAACAATATTACACTGTAGTTGTAAAAATGATTTAATACGATGCACATATATTTATATTTGTATAATTCTCAACGTTATATATCTATCAAGTTAGATATCAAATTTATTTAAAATGTTTAGTGTTTCATATAATCATAATTACCATGTATGTAATTTTGACAAAGTTGGCTTTAACTGAAAAGTAAATGTTCTTTTTGTGAATACCATTGTGTTTGGAGCATGACTGAAGAACGTGGTCATAATTGTTGGTCTGTATTTGCTGTAGCTTAGAGCCCTGTTTTTTCAATGCCAACCCCGTCTGCACCTGCAGCATTTCAGACCACGCCTACATGCTTCCAGAAAAGTTCTGTTCTATTACCCGCTCCCATTCCATAATGATAGTAAGATTAATACTAATTATTATAAAACCTCTTTTTCATTTGACTTTTGACTTGAGGAAAGAATAGTTTGAGTTTAATGATAATAAGAATACACAAACATGTATTTAGAATGTTCTGTTTTTTAATATAATCAAATTCAACTGCTCAACATAAATAGAGCGGAGATCTAATTATGCTTTACGTAAGGATAACAAGGGATTAATCAAGGATTAACCAGAGATTGTGAGTTTGAGTTCCATCTGGAGTGAAACTCTTCAGGCAGCTTTTATGCTATATGGCAAGAATATGAGAAAATCTAAACTAAATTGGCAAGAAAACAGTTGATCGATGACCCCAACGGTTAACGAGAAAGACGTAATGAAAAGCAAACACTTTATTTAAAATAGAAAGTAATTTTTTAAGTTTTTGTGATAAGATTATTGTTGCTTTATCAAGCAGAGTGCTGCAGAGCAAGCATGCTGGGCCCATAACTCAGAGGTCGATGGATTGAAACCGTCCTCAGCTATTTAAAAAAAAAGGATCTTCCAGCTGTGAAACCATGCTATGCTATGCCTAAATTTTCTCTTCCAAATGATAGCCGTGGTAATTGTTATGGTTTGTTGCTACAATACACAGAAATCCCGAAATTCGTCTTTCCCCTGTGAATCATTCACACCTTACCCTGATCCATTTGTTGAGGTATTGTTTCCAGTTAACCCTGAGATTGGGCAAAGAAAATCTTTAGCGCTAACAGGCTCTAAAAGCACTTTGATGGAGCAAAACCA
>JAOYSI010002952.1:0-15562 GCA_025775065.1 Hiodon alosoides
AGCGTTTGTCAGGGTAAGGGCATAAATACCCACATTATACTACTGTTCTCTTTTGATGTGATTTCCTAAACATTAGTTACAAGAGCAGATCTGCAGTGTGTGTAGTGCAAATTGCTCTGCTTGAATTCACAATTGCTAATAGAAATGTACGCATTTCTGTAATGTTTGTATAAAAAAAAGTTACTTTCCTATCAAATCAAAGGTTGTTCGATAGAAATAGTGATTCGGAGGGTGATGAGACTAGGGTAGGAAACTAACTTCACCACTAGGGGGCTGTAGATGAGGATTAAGGGATACGGCAGCCCAGCCAGAGATGTAGTCCACACTAACCTAGCTGCTGAGGTTGTTTGTGATTGGCAGCTTTCTGGTCTGGAACCCCGTAACGAGACGGTGCTGTCACTCGACAGACGTGTCCAATGAGAACCTCCTCTGCATTCACCAAAGCGGCTCCAACCCCCCTCACTACCAGCTCATCTACCAGGGCCACCTCTGTAGCCTTCCGAAGGTACGTCGCCCTTTGTGGGCCGGGTGCACACGCCTCTCCTCTGGTGTTGGCAGTTATGGGTTCTTCCAGGGCAGTGTTTTTAAATTATATTTGAAACCACAGAAAAAGAAATCCAGTCCTAAAGCTATGATTTGAAGTGAGTATGATTGGTGGGCACAGGATATCTTTACAACACAGAATAACGACTTAGTTAAATTTTTGAGATTTTTACATTTTAATCATCTACGCTCTGAGAGAATATCTAAATCGTTGTTTGTTAAAAATTTAATTTACAATGCGACACATGACACATTAGTATAAAGAGTATTTCAGAAGTGGCTCCGGGGTTCCCCAAACACAGAGATCAGACAGAGAAGGCGGAGGGGCGTCACAGCAGGAGGGGCGTCAGCTCCCCGGCCGGTTCACGGGGCTGAAGCAGCCGCAGTAGACGTCCCCGCACGCGGCTGGGCAGCGAGGGCGTGTGGTGGCTGGGGTCCAGGACGTTGGTTTTGCGCCGCTCGCGCTCCTGTCTCCACATGAGGTAGGGGCTGGGGGGGAAGAAGGGGCGTGTCCGCTCCCGGTGGAGCTGCAGGATCGTCCCGCTCGCCCCCAGCACCACCCACACCGTCACCAGGATGTAGTCTGCCAGGATGTACGGTGGCACCATATCACACATATCACAGAATATTATAGATGATAACGAGAGGGGAGAAACTACTGCTCTGTGTGAACTGAACATATAGCTGGGTGTGCTAGCAGTTAATATCTCTTTATTAAATAGATTCCCCAATCTGGCAAACCGCTTTCCGTCGGTGAATATTACAACACTTTTTAAAGTGATTAACACCACCAAACGTTTTCCAGGCCAAATCCTTTTTCAAAAGGATTTATGCGGTTTTCAAAAATTATTACCCAAAACATTCATGATAATGATTGCAAAACAATCTATAGACTAGGCCTGGCTGGATCAGCTGAGGAGACCTAAGGCCCACCCCAGACTGGGACAGGCCACTCACCGAGGTCCCGAAAGGGCAGGTCAGCAAAGCTCCTGTTGAAGCTGTTGTTGAGCAGTCTTTTCAGGACGTCCAGCGTGATGTAGGAGAGGCTGGTGCCGACGTAGCTGTTTACCGCCAGCACCACAGAGTAGGCGCCTGCCACACCACAGGCGGTCATGTTACCCTGGGGGACACGCACATCATCCTCGTCACCACCTTCACAGTCACGTTACCCTGGGGGACACGCACATCGTCCTCGTCACCACCTTCACAGTCACGTTACCCTGGGGGACACGCACATCGTCCTCGTCACCACCTTCACAGTCATCGCCACTATCACAGTCATCGCCACCAACGTCGGTCATCAACACTATCACAGTCATCGTCACTATCAGTCATCACCACTATCACAGTCGTCACCACTAGACTTCACCTCCATCACAGTCATAAACACAAAGTGACCCGTTTGACTTTTCTGTTGATTTCTGTCACAGACCTGCGGGCACCACTGGGTGGCATCACAGCAGCTCCTGTAGCGATGCCCTTAAAAAAGCGTCCCGAGTGCCGTTTCTGAAGGTTTGCGTTTCCTAAAGGATTTGCAATACCTCCCTGGCCTCGTTTTGAGACTGGGTCACCGTGGACAACGACAGCGGCCACTGGACCCGCCTGGGGCCCTTACCTCTCTGGGCCAGCGCACGAAGATGAGCGGGAACACAACGGCTATGCTGGAGAAGGTGACCCAGAACACGGTGCCAGAGCGGAAGACGCCGGCATCCCCTGTGGGGCAGACAGGCTCAGAGTGAGTGAGGGAGGGTGGCTCAGAGTGAGTGAGTGAGTGGGGGAGGCTTAGAGTGAGCAGCTAACAAGGGCAGCAGTGTGTTCTATTTGACCGAGGTCGAGTAAAAGTCAAACAAACACACTATGGAAGTGACAAAATATCAACTCTGCATTGAATGAGTGGTTTAAAGTGAGACCTTATGGTCCTCCCTGGCCCGTCTCACCTACAGGCGTGAAGAAGACGACTGAGGCCACCAGGAAGCCCAGGATGAGACCCACGACCACCACGCAGCTCATGACCGACCCGAACCTCCACCAGCTCATCACCAGCAGAACTCCGCCCACGACCCCCATCACAGCCGCCAGAGCCAGTCGGACTGTGAGGACCAGACGGGAGAGTCAGCAGGAACACGGGGTGAAACCACGGCCCAAGTCGCCCCCAAACTCGCCCTTGCTGGAGAACAAAGCGGGATTCAGGACCAAACGATTAAACGTAAATCCTTTTCTTACAGCCTGAATAAAGCCTGTGGATAAAGTTGAAGGCTTGGGAAAGGAGGCGGTTCAAGCCGTCCTTGGACCCAAGTGGAAAATGTCACCAAAACTGAGGCACCAGGGTGAACCGGCACGGCGTCTCAAGTCCGCCGTGTAGCTTAACTGATTCCATCTGATTCGATTAGGAAGATTCTTTAAATAATTCCAATGAAATGAATGAGGCTCGGCACGAGAATCACTGTTTTGCAACGTTTCCATAGCACATGACGTTGAACAAGATTGAATTTGGATAGTTGCGCTCGATCCCTCTTGGCATATAACCCCCCCCCCCCCTCCCCCACACAGAAGCAGTCAAACTGACCAATGGACAGCCTTGTGACCAAATCAGAATCAGCAGACAAACGTCAACCGGGAAAAAGAGTACGATTTCAGGATAGTGTTGAAACCGTTTGAGCTTTCCACACACGGCTCCGTTTTTTTTCTGATTATAAACAAGAATTTAGGTCTCATCGGACCTTGATACGATTCTGCGCTTCTCTTCCAGTGCCAACCAACATGTCAGTGACCGTCCTCGGACGTCTGGGCCGCTTTGGAAGGAGTCGGACACGGGGAGGTTCCTCCTTCATCATTATTGTTGTTGATTCTGTTTTACTCACGGTCGTAGTCCAGACTAGTGGTCCTTGTGATGAGGACGAAGCAGACAAATGCCGTGAAGACAAAACCCATCCAGAACAGCTCTGAGAGAGCGAGAGCGAGAGAGAGAGAGAGAGAGAGAGATGGTGAAGGAATGGCAGGCCACATACTCTAGTCTGTGAGTGACGCATACGTGTCCAATATCACTGAAAAAAGGACTGTTTAATAAAACACACAGCTATCCCTTTTCTAAAAGAATCTCACAGGAGAAACATCACCACAGCAACCCTCTTCTGCCAATAAACATGGATTTCGCCACTCCTCTGCAGTTGCATCAAAACGAATCAACTGAGGGAAGTTATGTGCCCTGGTAGGGTCAACGGTGGCTACTGACCATCATTCTCCAATTAAGCCCACATGGGAGAGCCCTTGTAAAGAAAACATGGTGTGCATAAATTGTATATATAATATTTATATATAGCAGATTTTTTAGGAGAATGTTTGTTATTAGACCTTATTTTATTTTGGTTATTGTGCCACCTGCTGGCCATCAATGATTTCACAACCTAGAATCTAATTTAAGGGAGTAGCCCAATTCGTTCTCCAGTCACTAATTGTATCAGGAGAACTGAACAATAGACTCCTAGCAGAGTTACAGTTGAGGTCATTGCAAACAACTTTCGATGGAAATGAGCTGAAACTATATATGCGTGTCGGTATTCAGACATCACATAGAAATGACTAAACATTGTTCAATGGCCATTACAGGCCTCACATAAAGATAGGTAAAAGACAGACATATTTCAATTGGGCGACTTGCAGTAAATGAAAAGGTTAAATTACCACATTTGAAGAACCGGTGTCCAAAGTAGCAAACAAAGAGACCAGCCAAACCAGCAACGGTGAAAAACAACTTGGTAGAGATCTTTCCTGAAATAAAAAAAATGGGAAGCATGTCAGTTTTGCTTGGTGAGAGAGAGGCTTGCGCACATGACATGTGTGCACGCGTGTGTGAGTGTGCATGTGTGTGCGTCAGTGTGCAGGAGCTTGCACGTGTGTGTGTGTGTGTGTGCATATGTGTGTGTGCACGTGTGTGAGTGTGCATATGTGTGTGTGAGGGGGCATGAGTTGGCGTACGTGTGTGAGTGTGCACGTGTGTGTGTGAGGGGGCATGAGTTGGCGTGCGTGCACGTGTGTGAGTGTGCATATGTGTGTGTGAGGGGGCATGAGTTGGCGTGCGTGCACGTGTGTGAGTGTGATTGGCCTCACTACCCAGGGTCAGACAGCCGTCCAGGACAGAGGCGAAGCTGCAGGCGTATGTGTGGACAGGAATATAGGAGGCTGAGGTGTTCCATGCGGGATCCCTGACCAGGACGGAGTAGATGACTCCCTGCCCCGGGACGGAGCCGAAAGTCACTGATAGCTCCTCGCCCCAGGACAAAGTCACCAGCTGTCAAACAAGGGGGCGAACCAATGAGCTGGCGCCAAATTCAGCATGTGATTCTATGAATGAGTGAGACTGGTATGTTAAAAAAAACTGATGGGGAAGGAACATAACAAAGCATGATTATCTGTAGTCTATGGAGCTATTCGGTGGTTCATGCTGAGTCAAACGTGAGTCACTCCTAACCCATTTTCACAATAGTATTTTACCAAGACCATGAAGTATTAGTTGTGAAGCTAACCCTCGCTAGCAATGTTTGAATTAGACGGCCATTATAGCTTAGTAATGGGTGTATCACTACAGCTCTTTGTCTGTACGTACAAGGGGAAAAGAACCGCAAATTTATTAATTATAAAAGGAATCTGAACGGTTGTAAAATAACATCATGAATACATCCAGCAAAAAATAAATGTATGAAATGATGTAGAAAGAGAAACATCTTAGGCGACAGTAAGACGTCGGGATAGGCTCCTGCTGTCCGTGAAGAGAAAGACGTCTGACTGTTCAACCACACAGCGGTGGGAAGCCCTGACAAACTCCGTATCCCAGGATCCCACCCACCTTAGTCCCGTGGGCCTTCATGCTCTGCACATTGGCGACGGCCTCCATGTGGCTGATCAGGGTCTGCTCGGACAGGTCACCCTCCGGCAGGAAGTACCGGTAGACGTCGTACTCCAAGCGAGCGCCGGGGCCCACGGTGTTGTTACAGACCGATGGGATAGCTCCCCTGAAACAAGCCGGGGAAAAAACACTCGTTTGCCGGAAGCTACGTTCCCCGTAGCACACCCTCTTTCCGCTCGCGTGATCGTATTCCCCGATCTCTGATCGATACCTTGCTTGTCCGATATTGGCTGGTGCAAAGCCGATGGTGGTCTCATACAGGTTGTAGCTCAGGCGGAGGTTTGGGTCAAAGCGCAGGTGCTTCCCCTGGCTACACCCTCCGGGGACGGGATCTTTGAACACCGGAGAAAAAACGGGACGGGACAGACCCATCAAACGCGGCTCACCCCGCAACAGGCGCCCTCGGTGACACGCTGAATAGGTAAAGGGACCATACGGCGGCCCCCGGATTGCTTTTTCCTCGTTTCTAAGGTCAGCCGAGGGAGAGTGGAAGCAGTATGTCTGTAGTGGTAGGAGACGTGCATGCTCTGGTGGCACTCGGGTGTAAATGATTTAAGGTTAAAGGTCACTGAGCGAGGGGCGTACCGCTACTGCCGTAGGGCAGGATGACCCCTGTGCCCCTCAAGGGCCGATCATCGGGCGACAGCAAGTACCAGGTGACGGAGGTCTGGTAGCCCAAAAGGTGCGACAGCAGCCCGGAATCCACTGCCGTGTGCGACGTGCTTGGGTTCGGTACCTGGAAACAGTGGGAGGGGGAGAAAGGAACTGAGCCAATCACGCCTGATGTCAGTCAGGTGTCTGTATATCTTACGATCCTGGAGCCCCTGTATGCTCTCACCATGGTGTGGGACAGAGTGGCCCGTCTGTGGTGCGTGTGGAACTGTAGGGTGATGAAGGCGACCCCCAGTGGGATCTTGGAGACCACGGCCTGGACTGTGGCATTCCTTGGGACGCTGATGTTCTGAAACGTTCCCAGAGAAAAGATCACGTGGCCTGAAAGACAGAAACACTGGGGTGATGTGTGCGTCACAGTGCGGAAGGAAAAGTCAGGTATAATGAGGTATAATGAGCCTGCAATGAGACTATGCACACATTCATCCATGGATCCTCTGGTGTGTCTGACTATGCACACATTCATCCATTCATCCAGCATACTAAGGTACCGATCATGTGCTCCCAGACCGAGGTTAAATTCGGACGCAGCCTGGAGTACTTGTGCACCTCTGTAGCGTGAACAGTGTTGTGTAAATTCCTTAGACTTTGGCCGAAATTTCTCAGTAAAGTTCTGTCTCAAACCCCACAATCAGGGTGGCAGCCCTGCACAGCCATCCTGCGAGAACGCTGACCTAAATTGTGTTGGCACAAATCGCCGGCTTCTCGGAACAAAACTGGTTTGTTCTATTCCCCATCCCCCAATCCGCAGTTCAGTGCTAGGCATAACGACGTTCATTACATTATTACTACTTTAAACTGCTGAGTAGCGTTTTGAACACTCGGGAGAGAGAGAGTTTTTTTTAATCCTCCTTTTGAATATCCGATATAATATTATATATTCGATCAGAGAGCTGGTACTGGCCTGTGTTTGCTCTTCAGATAAACTAAACAGACCTACCACATCCTTTCCAAAACTGAATCATGTGATGATACGATTTTGTTTCCAACTCATTTACACTTATTACAGTGATTTCATTCATTTGCTGGTATAATTACAGTATTTCTGAGGACCGATCGAAGTCCAATCACAAGACATAATCATTTTATAATCTTGTTGCCACACAACTACAGAAATGCCCAAGCACTCTCTGTAAATATAATACAACCATCAAAATCATGCCCAGCAGCTTTACAGCCGTTCCAAACGTAGTTTAAAAATCTCTTATTCTGCTTTTATTATTAGGTGTATTAATGAACTGACCAAGACGTGTGTTGTACATTATATTTGAGTGTGATGCATGTTTAAGCAGGACAACAATTAAAAAGTTAAAGAGAGCAGCAGAAAACCACGGAGCATCTACCAAACGCAATCTCTGCTTCTTTTAAATTACATAAATGTATTGGCGTTTATAATGCCCTTTTTAATACTAAGGATCAGACAACTGTAATAAAATATATTATAGAGAACTAATACAGTTCATTATGTTCAAATTTTGTCAAACAAGTCACAGAGAAAATCACACCGATTTGGCTCAATATGGTGAACTTTAACATAAAACCGGAGTGAAAAGCATGGGGTTTGTGTTTCCCCCCCCCCCTCATACCGGTCCCAGGTCTATCGGCTCCAATAATGTATTGTGACGTTGTAATGAGGCGACCGAGGACTGCATGGAAGTGGAAATGTGAAGAAATGTTTGTGGGTTTGTTAGTGCAATGGTTGAAATTTGTCTTGACAAGCGGTCCTTTAAAATTGTTTCTGCAGGTTCCCACTTCTAGGTGACTAGCTATCGTTAAATAATACCTGTCTCTGATTTTGCAATATTCCTCATCAAAACTTAATTAGGAAAACTTCAGAAATACATAAATGTCCCGTCTTGCAAGACCGTCCGAGAGGTCTCTCGATCGTTAGTTCATCTCGCTCATCAGTCATGGGGTTAAGTTGCATATAAGTAGAAGACTTACTTGCATCTTGCGCTAGTGCTCCCGCAACAAAAAGCAGAAAAAGTATTCTCCGTAGCGGAGACATGTTCTGCGTCTGGCTCGCTGGCTGTCGTAGTCCTTAATATTAATAACTTCGTTCAATAGAAACACTGTGAATGATAAAAAGTGAAACGACTGCCCAGCGATAGACCACTGGGACATGTTGTGGACATTAATTAGAGGCGCTGCCTCAAGACTGTAACTTGCGATGGTTTTGTGTTACATGCCTGTGTTCCTACAGCGATCCCTGTGCAGCAGCTAGTCGCGAAAGCGCAAATACCTCCCTCTTCCTCGACTTCCTCATGCAGTAAATTCGCACTGTAAGTAGAGGGTGTCGACCACCGTAAATCACGGTGATTAATTATTTTAAATGATTAAAATGAGAAATGAATTTCCACAACAGACAAAAGTTGTAACAGACTGCGTTTGTAAATAGTTAAAATCCAATTGCTGACATATAAGTAAAAGTGTTTTCGCATTCAAGGATCCTTGGCATATGGAAACAAATTCATTCATATACGCCATTTTTATTTAATAATTTGTATGTGCATGCCGGTCATTTGTCTCTGCATATTTGTATTATGTCTGATATGCTTAAACTTCATTGGACATTATTTTAATTTCTCCTCCATTTATTTATACATCTGATGTAAAATCAGAGTATATCAAAACCATCACTTTTTATAACACCCGAAATTTTAGACAGTAATGGTTTAAAATTACTTTTCTGACGAAATCTTCTTCCGGTTGTATGATTGATCAGGTTAACAATAATATCGAACAGTCCGTTATTTTATTTGGAATTGCCAATCATTTCATATGGCCCTCTTTTTTTGGATGGATGACGTTAGAGCAAGAAGTATTTTCATTGGCTAGGTAGCGGATATGTCATTGTTTCCTGTGCAGTAGTTATACAAGCTAAAACAAAGATGGCGGACAGGCTAACACAGCTCCAAGATGCTGTTAATTCTGTATGAGTATTTTACTTTTTGGCACTCAGTTACCATTTGCAACAACATTTGTTACTAATCTTGTAGATCAAAAAAATGCCATTGAGAAATGTTACCTAATTCAGAGCTTGGATTGTAATGTAACTTTACTGAATGTTATCATAACACACGCTTGGTTTGCTAAAGCTAGCTCTTGTATTTTCAGTCATGTTAATAGCCATTCTCTAAGAATTATAATTTTAAAAAATAACAAAACAACGTATGAGGAAATGTTTATTAATCAAGAACCGGATGGTAATGGTTGTTTTTTCGCTTCGCCTAGCTCGCTGATCAGTTCTGCAATGCTATTGGAGTTCTGCAGCAATGTGCGCCGCCCGCCTCGTTCAACAACATCCAGACTGCCATAAATAAGGACCAGCCTTCCAATCCCACGGAAGGTACAGAAGAGCAGCAAGTGGTTTAAAACTCGTCCGTGGAACAGGTTCAAAATATGTAGAAGAAACTCTTCGACATAGATGTACCAGGGATAGAAAATTTTCGTTTCACATTATTTTCTGTTTCAAGTAATAGATTTACAGACCTTAAATGACATATCTATGGAATGTTACAGGTTATTTAAAACGTTTTACGAATGTATTATATTTGTCGAAATAGGCTTAAACAATTCCCACTATTCTATTAATAGAATAGTGACTAAATTGCTTGTTCAGTTTCTTACATTTTATAGATTTAGTGACACCTTCCTTTCAGAAATAGTATTGCTTTTTAGGGAAAGCCTTTTTTGTGTCTGTTATACAATGTTCGTAATTTTAAGATAAAATGTTGAGCAATTGTTTCCTAAAACATTATTTCCCGTCTCTTTCTTTCAGAATATGCCCAGCTTTTCGCTGCGTTGATTGCAAGAACAGCCAAAGATGTGGACGTGCTTATAGATTCTCTGCCCAGTGAGGAGTCTACGGCAGCCCTGCAAGTGAGAAGCCAAGTTCTTTCTTTTTCAGTTTCAAATTTAAGTCATTGACCTTTATGATTTTATTGAATTCCAGTTCGGCTCACCAACTCTTAGCCCCTGGAAGATTACATGGTTAAACTCCACTCCAGCTCAGCACTCAAGATGACTGGTTCCATACATTTGTATTTGTATTCTGGATTTAAACGCTAAGATTGTGTCTTCATTCCCGAACAGAATCACGTAGGCTATTCCATAATAGAAGGTGACAGTGTGAAAAGGCTTTTTCTGCCCTTGGTGCAGCCAAATACTCAACCTGTATTGTATAAAAGAGAGCAAAACTGTACAGTTTTCTAGTTTACATTATTAGAAGACGCCTTTATCCTAAGCGATTTACACAGCTTTTTATATTTATCCACTTATAGAGTTGGATATTTACTGTAGCAGTTCAGGCTGGGTAACTTGCTCCAGGATACAAGTGATGGCTGGGCCTTCAACTGGCGACCTTTCGGTTACAAGTTAAATCCCATTATGTTAAAGAATTAGTATGTTTATTGATGTGGAGTTTTACTTCTTTCTTGGTCTCGCAGGCAGCCAGCTTGCGGCAACTGGAAGAGGAGAACCACGAGGCGGCCGCGCGGCTGGAGGAGGTGGTTTACCGCGGAGATATGCTGCTTGAGAAGATCCAGAGCGCCTTAGCCGACATTGCTCAGTCCCAGTTGAGAACCAGGAGCGGAGCTCCCTGTCAACCTGCACTACCAGACTCCTGACACTAGGGAGCAGCAGACGGCCTTGGACACATAGGCAGCCAAGTCGTGCTTGAAGAGTGTTAATGCTGGCCGAGTTGGACTACTTAAGCCACTTTTTATAAATATTTTTCTTGTATGACTTTTTATTTAAAATATGTAAAATCACTTTCTGATATAATGCTCTTTTGATTATTTTGAAAACGTACACAAGTATTATCCTTATTAATAAATGTCCTCTGTTCAAGTGTAACTGAATTGTTTTTCTATATCTTTGTGTATTTTTAGAAATTTATATGTATTTTTTATAGCAAACATGGTAAATTCTTTACCTATAGATATGGTGGTGGGGGGGTCTGGTACTGAACATGATCAGTTGTCTGTTGGTCAGGTGGGAGGTTTGTTCATTAAGTAAATACCCTAGTGGTTTTTAAGATGTTGGCCGTTATTTATGGGACGAACTAATACAACAGCCACATAATTGCACAGTTGTTTTCTTTTATATATGTTAGGAGCAAGAAAGAACGGGGCATGTGAGGTTGGATTGCATGTTAAACATAAGAACACAAAAAAGTTAACTAAATTTGTTAATTTCTAATTAAAGTTTTTTTTGTTGTTGCTGCAGACAAGCCTGAAACATATTTAAGTTATCTGTACCAAGTGGTCGGTGATATCACCGCCCACGTATCCTGGCGGCTTCATTAGTCCGTAAAAGGAAACATAGTTGATGGCTGGGGCCTGTACTGCCGCCTGCTAAACGGTAATAACAGTCTTTTTCCGAGGAACAGTTTTTCCGAGGAAACTTACTCTGTCGTCAGTCTGTACTGCTTTTCAGTTAAATCTTCTGTTCGTGTGTTTCTGACGCAAACTCTGTAGTAATGATCCCGCGATCTGGTTCATTTTCAGATATTACACAGGGTTAACATATTAAATACATTTAACAAATATTGCAGTACTTAAAGGCAGAAGTACGTGTACATGCAGTAGTGGGTAAAAACGCTGTGAAGTACTTAAAATACCCAACCAGAAATAAAGTATTTGAAACGAACAATATGGATGCGCAGATTTAACCAGAAATATTCATATCAAATAAAATACGTTGTCATATTTAATACATTTAATAGTTTAGATAACTTTTCGGTTGAATTTTGATATATTTTTTTATGTCAGTTGTTTCAGTTCAGCGCAAGAGGCGAATCGAAAATTTGGAAATGCTCAGTGTTCGTCCGATAGGTGGAAGGAGAGTCTAGTGCCTCCACTTCTAATAGGTTAGAAAAAAACGTTCCTGCTCGTTTTATAATTTTCCATTGGTTGTTCCATCTGTCATTAAACTGACGTCAAATGCTCTTGCAGTGCTATGTTATCAGTAACAGGAAAGACCAGTTATTTTGTTACTACCAGAAAAGCTACGAGGTTGGTGGTAGTTTTATTGCAATGAAACAGAATAAAACTTTTAGTGTCATTGATGCACGAGTTAAACGTAAACATTTTAACTGGAAGGGTTTAAGCAAAAAGAACGTGGAAGACCCTGCGACTGAATAATAATTGGAAATCCGAAGAGGGATATCTAGGTATCGTTTACCTCGTATTTTATCACAACCTTAGTTAATATACAAATAATAATAGAAACAAGCGGAAAGGACTTCAAGTCTAGAAAGGTCGAGGCGGTGCACGCTGGTGAGTAACGTTGCTGTGATCATTGTCTTAACTTCTTTGTCGCGAGTGATACTGAACCTCAAAACAGGGTGATGCGAATCGAGTCTCACGGTGGTTATGAGTTGTATTATTGGGTTGCATAAAAAAAATCAAAAACAAAAAGCAAGATTTGTGGCTGAAATAAATTGGCGCGAAGGTGGTTTTTGAATTACGGTTACATAAACGCTTTCCTTTTAAAGTCAAAGCGCCAGTGGTCGTATTTAAAATAGGCACGCTTGGTTTTAAAATACCATTGTCACTCTTATGCTCCCGCGATCATTTAACATAACAGCGTCGCTTCTTTGGTCTCGGATATGGCGAGATGCTACATGAAATGTGTGATGTGAACGTGCGTTTCTTTGCACCTGTTTACTTGTGTAAGTCTAAGGTCACCCTCCGAGCGTAACAAAATGCGCACGTGACAAGTGACGTACAAATCCGAAGTTCCCCCTTCGTGCTACATTGCTTATGTAATCATTATCCACAATAGATAGACTTTATTATTTAGCAGACATCGTTAGTTATTTACTTCTCCCTCTCTTCTGTCTATAATAATAATAATAAAAATAATAAAACCTTTAAAAATGTGCCAGGGGTTTCTGCATTTAACTTAAATTTGCTTCCATTATTCAATGACTTTAGTCACTGACGGCAACGGGCTACCGTTTAATTTCTCCATATCAGTCCAGGAGACTGTGCAGCACTGACAAATTCACAACCTTGTTGTTGTTGTTAAAGCAAAAAAACTAGAACTCGAAAAAACTCTTAGAATATCATTCAAATTCTCCGGAGATTTGAGCGACCAGTGTTCAGTTATTTGACTACCACGGCACCAACGCGTGCCAGTTATCGCAAGTTCTCCCTGCAGATGGCCCTTATCTCGAGACTCTTGCAGAGCATAAAAGCGAGAGAGGATTCAGTGTAAACCCCAAATGGGTGATAAGCGAGACGGTGCCGATAGGGACAGTAAGGGGAACTGATCGAGCGACGGAGGGCGTCACTCGCCGAAACGGAGAAGCTCCCCGGATGGAAGGCCGGACGAGTCCGGGGGCGAAGTCCGACAGCGGTCACCATCGGCTGGGTACACCGGTCATGGGCACCCCAGCATCAGTGTAAACACCCTGGTGCAGTAGCAGCCCTGGGCCGGTCACGGTCAGAACAGCAGCCCTGGGCCGGTCACGGTCAGAACAGCAGCCCTGGGCAGGTCACGGTCAGACCCGGTGAGGGGATCTGTGGGCTACAAGGGAGTCGTATGGTGCCTTTGATCAGATTAACCGTGCTGGGTTGAAAACTGATTTAGCCAAGATCAGTGCTGGTTTGTTTCTTATCCGTCTCTCTGCGTTGTTAGCCGGTGCACCTAACGCGCCATTTGAATAAGATGTATCCGTATTACAGTGTCTTCATGTCAGTTGTTATCTGAAGCTGGTGTTTGAATGCCAGTTCTTGGGAAGGAGAGTCATGCACACAGGATTGACTTGAGAAATGATGTAGGGCCACATTCTTACAGTAACGGAATGCAGTCAGCCTGCTCTGTCACACAACAACACTGCAGGAATTTTATTCTGGGCCAATATTAGGCTCCTCCAATCAATGTGCGGGTCCGAAATACAGCAGTTATAATAATGTGTAGAAAATTCCAAGTGGATTCATTCATTCATTCATTGCTAAATGTAAACCAAGCAATATTTGCCATAGGTCTCATCTTCTGCTATAGGTTTCCTCGAACTTCTCCTCTTTTAGGCGCCCTTTATGAATGAGCAAAAATGAAGTTTGTGTGGTTCAGTGTGCCACACGTGTAGGGCACGGGGACCTGTGTACATTTCAGAAGATGTTCAGATCTGCAGCACCGTGGAATCTATTGCGCCTTTTTCGGTGGTTGTCATTAATCGGTTGACCCCTAACTTGGGGTCAGTGTTAGCCGGCTGGCTGTTTTTCTCTTTTAAAGTTCCCCGTCTCATTCCAATCAGTCTCTCCTTCACCCTTCAAGCAGCCTGTCTTTTGCGCCACCAGTTTGGCCTGTGCCTGCATGAGCCCACAGACGGTCACCTTCCTGCTGGGTACGAGTGTGCCGTCTCTCTGTCTCCGTCTTGGCTGGCCTGGGAGCCCGGCGACGGGGTGGCAGCGGGAACGTGGCACAAGGTGTTTGTTTTGGCCGGGGCTCTTTATTTTCTCTTTTGGAGAAGGGAGCGGCTTCCTGTCTGGGACCGGCCCGCGAGGGCAGTGCTGTTCTTGTCAACGGGGCTCCTTGTTTACCAGATGAAGTCAGTTACAGTTAATAGCCTAACTGGGCTCAGTTTCTTCCTCCGCACCTGCCTCCGTGCACTTCCTGCCTGTGAAAGTCTGATTGGTGCGGAAGAAAGAGGCCCTGAGTCCAACAGTGACATCATTAGGACCTTGGGCAGGACCAGCCTCCCCCGCCCCTCGCTACATAAATGCCTTCCCCTGGAGACGACCGCACCCTCTTTCTGGTGGTACAGGCAGTAAAAAGCAAGTTGCTCATTTCCCCTTTTAACAACAAAGAAACGGTCAGATATGATAATGAACAGTGACTGCACTTTCTCCATAATCACCTCTGAACTCTTTTCCTAAGGGGCATCAGCACCAGAAGGTCCGGATTAAGTTTGTAAATGGGGAATAAATCTGATTGTGAAATACCAGTGAGTCCAGGGCTCCTTTTCCCAATGGTTTTGAGGTAATGGGGAAATGGCTCGCCAACAGGAAGGATCAGAATGTTCCATCGGAGAGCATGTATCAGGCCTGTCTCCGCCCCATATGTTTGAAGCTTTGATGTGCGAGCCGAGGGCCCCTCACATTGCCGGGTGCGAGCCCAGGGGCCCCTTTTTTTCATGGCGGGGGGTTCACCTGGACAGGTGAATTTGTAGTATTTGCTGAAGCTGAGGGGCTTGAAACGTTATTCTTGTAGTGACTATGTGGCTATGCTCTGGGGTTCGCATGAACAGTGTCTGTAGTTTGTGTGTTTTTTCCCCAGTGATCTTATTTTATGCAGCTCCAAATTAGATTTTGCTGGTGTTGTGCGTGCGTGCGTGCGTGAGGTGTGAGTGCGTGAGGTGTGAGTGCGTGAGTGCGTGAGGGTGTGAGTGCGTGAGGTGTGAGTGCGTGAGGTGTGAGTGCGTGCGTGCGCGCG
>JAOYSI010002953.1:0-15560 GCA_025775065.1 Hiodon alosoides
TGTAAAGCGTCTTTGTGACATGGCAACATGTGAAAAGCGCTGTATAAAAATAAAATTGATTGATTGATTGATCTCAGAACAAATGCATCCGCACTTCCTTTTTGGCTCCCGACATTTACATCACAGCGGCGAGTGCCAAAGCCTTTTCAGCTAGAAAATGGACAAGCCGTTTCGGGGTTTTCTCCTGAGATCTCCGGTCATCGCGGTCATCGGGGCGCCGCAGACTTCAAACAGCAACGTTTCACGTGCGGAAGTCTTTGAGGAAGACACTTGCCATCGTGTTGGAATGCACCGTTTGTAACATTTCCTACTGTCCATGTTTCATTTTATCAGATACAGGCAGTTAACGAAAGACACAATTTTGCACGTTTAACTGCTAACCAAAAGAGATTTGATCCAAAAGGGCTGTTTTCTTCGTTAAGTAAGCGAGGGAAACCTGAATTATGATAGGTCGAAGCATAATAGAGCTGAAACCAAAGGGTTTTTAAAAGCTAAAAAACATTAGCGAAGTGCCCTCCATCTGAAAAAACATTGCCTACCCACCATTGACAACTTTAAACGATGAAAAGTTCAGATTTCTCTCTTGAAGGACCCTGAGCGAGCCTTGAAAGGCAGTGAAAGATATGCAAACCATCCATCTGACTGTTGTCTCAATCACACACCATGCCAACACACACCGGCTCCCTGGACCGACTCCTAATAAAATCCCAAGAATGGGGTTTCGGAATAAAAACTGGAGCTGGCAAACGTGTGATTGAGGGTGTCTGGTTACATGGGCAGGTTGGGCCCCTTTTTGTTTTAGGGTTGGCACGGTGACAGGAGGAGCACCACCATTGCGGGCTAGGGCGGTTTGGAATGTTTGGGACCGAAGCCAGAAGCTTCTCCTCTTATGAGTTCCTTCAGGCAGAAGGTGAGAATATTGCAGAATAAAAACTAAACTAAAAACGCGAATGACAACAACAGCATCATTTGTGAAAGATAAATTGCTTCAGTCAATATCCAGCTGTGATTGTACGCTATGTAAGTTGATCTCGACCTGTAAATATCTAGCTGAGATTGTATACTATGCAAGTAGCTCTGGATAAGAGAGCTTGCAAAGCACCTATAATTCAAAACAGGATTTAGAATTAGTACAGGATTAACATGCCGGGTGTGGGTTTTGCTAAACCAACCACCGCTAAATTATTTTTCTGATCATCACTGGCACCCTGTGATAACTTAATCAAAAGTTCAATCACTGTCAGAATATCACTCTGTCAGTATATGGTAACTGCGTGCCCCAATATGTCAGTGTATCGGTAACACAGCGTTCCTACACAGCGTTGCTCTAACAGCTTAGGATCCCCTCCATTTAAAAAAATAAAATAAATTGCTTACAAGATAGTCACTGCTCGAGTCACTGCATCTAACACTGACTGTAGAGCGTAGGTTTCGGACTCCCATATCCAGCTCAGATACATTATAATTTATTATAAGAGGGGCTTACTGAAAGTGGAAATTACCATAAACTGTACCAACTCCAATTAACCATCTTAAAGTATTTTTTATATTTTTATCATTAATAGAAAAATATTCAAAGATCAATCAAGTCGCAGAGTCTTCCATTGCTACAACTACTTTACGCCTTTTCTTCACAACGAAATGTACAAATAGCATAAGCCAGATACCAGAAACTAATTCTCTAAACAGAGATTAAACTTCTGCCCCCATACATTCTCCCCCGGTTTAAAGAAGCAGTGTAGTGGCTATATCCTGGTTATGTGGGGGGGGGGGGTACTAGGTAGGTATGGATGGGAAGGATGGTAATGATGAAAGCATAATACAAAGATTATTCCATCCTCCTCCATATGAAAATAAAAAAAATTCCTGAACAATCTCACCTGTCCAAGATCAGTGTCACTCCTCCATCACAGCTTTCAGAGAACACCTGGGAGGTGTGGCAGTTAAAGCACCAACACCCCTCCCCCCCACCCCCCCACACACACACATATCCTCTATTACTCACAATGCAGCTGGGAGCAGCCCTTGAATATTTTACACTATTTTAAGTGGTTTCATTCCTGTTGCCAGTGAAGAGAATTTGCCGGTGAGTTTGTGTCTGTCTGTACGTGCAGTGGAGTTGGTGAAAGATCGAACAAGGTCCCCCACCTGCAATGCCCTGCAGAAGGCCGCACACGTTGAAGATGCTCTTCTTCATGATGCTCTGGAAGCAGATGGTGAACACGGACATGAAGGCCACGGCTGACAGCAGGAGGATCCCGGTGGCCAAGAAGAGGCTGGCAGCCTGCCAGGCACCGCTGGCGATCTCCCCGAAAACCTCCGCATATGGCCCGCACTGCGTGCCTCGCGATCGGCCCGTTGCCGTCCCAACCTGGGTGCAGCGGCTGTATATGCCCAGAGTGGGCCGGTGGGGCTCAGCCTCGCCCTCTGCCCCGCGGGTGAAGCCCACCAGCCAGTCCGCACTCATGAAGGCAATCAACTCGCCGAAGGCCGCAGTGATGCTCAGCAGGGTCCAGAGCATGGAGCGGCACGTCACAATCACGTGACACATGGTGCAGGCGTAAAAAACCCAGGCTTCAGATGCAGTCCAAAAATGTCCTCAAGTCCAGCTGTATTCCTTTTAGGTTCCTTTATAGGAACTATACAAAAGTGTTTAAAGTAGAAGGCAGGTGAGCCGGATGAAGGAAGGGTCGAGAAACCCCATGAGCAGCAGGCGTAAACCTTACAGCTCCTGCTGTGAACCTTACAGCTCCTGCTGTGGACGTTACAGCTCCTGCTGTGAACCTTACAGCTCCTGCTGTGGACGTTACAGCTTCTGCTGAGAACCTTACAGCTCCTGCTGTGTCAGGTGGCTCTTGCTTGTCTGGGCAGGAGTGATCCACGGTCACACTCTGAGCATGATGCTACATCATACTGACTTGGAGGTCCTTGCGGCTATGGATTCAGCTCTGAGAGAGAGAGAGATAGAGAGAGAGAGAAAACCAGTGAATGATTACATGACGAAGACAGACTTTGAGACCTAGCTACTTGCGTGTAGGCACTGAATCAGCACTTACGACGCACACTCCAATTTTACTGGACCAGCTGTCAAACCTCTAAACTCAGCACCCGTCCTTAACCATCAATTACCCTCCAGAAAAACCTACTACTCACCAACAATGAGAGTAGATTTACAAATCTAACTTCTCTGACAGCACAGTCAATCCCTTTCCTTTTCATGAATATGAGAGTTTGAAGGTGAGTGATACTTTTATTTTTACCCAGAGCCATACTGGATTTGAAATGAAATATCCTTAAAGCACAGAATGAAAATCAAGAGGACCAGTGATCTGTGAAGGTCTACAAGGTTCAACTCAATGAGAGGCAACAGCTGGATCTTAATATAGGGCAGTAGATGAGACAACAGCTGGATCTGTATACAGTGCAGAGGGTGAACTTTGGGCACCTGAGGTTTGTATAGATGTGCCTTAACAGACTGACAACACTCACCATGACCCTGGCTCCGACTGACAACACCAAGCACACACGACCTCCGACCAAGCACACATGATCCTGCCTCTGACTGACGACACCAATCACACATGATCCTGCCTCCAGCTGACAACACCAATCACACCCGACCTCCGACCAAGCACATATGATCCTGCCTCTGACTGATGACACCAATCATACATGATCCTGCCTCCAGCTGACAACACCAAGCACACACGACCTCCGACCAAGCACACATGATCCTGCCTCTGACTGATGACACCAATCACACATGATCTTGCCTCCAGCTGACAACACCAATCACACATGACCTCCTCAATCAATTCCCTCCCCTCACTGGGGCAAAATCACCAATTTGGATGCTGCAATATAGGACATATTACCAAGTAAACTGAGCAAATAATTTGTAGCTTTTCTCCCTGAATCGCTGATGAAAAGCATTTAATTTTCTTTACTTCTCTTGCTTTCTGTAAGGAATGTAACAGAGAGACTGGTTACTTTTGAGTACCATGATTTGGAATCCTGAACAAGGGATCTGTGAGCGTGAACATTTTACGAAGAACTGCTGTAGAAAAAGACAGGGATCAAGTTTTTTGGTACAGATTTTGTTACAGAATCTTTCAGTTTGCACTCTTGTGTGAGGGCACATTTGCACGTTTGAATGGAACAGGGAACAAATAAGTCTTCTTTTCTGAACATTCTGTTCTGCTCTCACTTGCTGAAGGAGGTGGCTCCCAAAAGCTCCCAGGGCACACATGGCCCTCTCTCTGCGTCCTCCGGCGCTGGGTGTGAGGAATCGGGCACCTGTCTAAGCATACCACCCCTCATCTCCGCAGGCACACGCCGCGTTTCGCAACACCTAAACTTGCAGGCTCAGGCAAGTATGGAAGGAAACAATGTACCATAGATAAAATATAATCCAAAATAGTGTATAGTTGTACTATATTTGACCCAAATCTTGTAATTTCTATGCTCAGTACAGCCTATGAATGAAAGAAAGCAGACAAATGAAGACATTGAACAAGCAAATTGTGTTTAATGCCAAGTTTTGTCTTTGTTTTCAATAGAGACATTGAAGAGGCCAGGCAGCCAAATGTGATCCCAGTTCAGATGCCTTCAGCATGATTCAGGGCCATGGACTGAGGCTGCAGTGTTGAACTACATCTGAATGAGAACAATAAATTGCAGAAGACTGAACTCAACACCAGTCCCTGAGAGGTACATGTGAAACTGCCGTGAAACAAAAGGCTCTGACATACAAGCGCATGGAAGTACACGACTCACAGCAAAGGCATTCGGGACAGGATCAAACCAAATGAAAAAAGGAGGCGATCCTGCCTCGCCTATTAAACCCTGCAATGCAGCTGACTGCTGGAGGTACCTTGCGAAATCAAGATCTGTGATAACAGTACAGCCCATGGTATGAATTTACTCTAAAATGTTTCGATAATGTGTACAACGGCCCATGGCAAAGTCAACTTCCACTGTAAAATTCAAGTTCATCCTCAGCACTGCACCATGGAAAAATAGTTTATTTCTGTCTTACCTTTTTATGATTATTTGTATACTGTATATTGCCTGCTTTGTAGCAGGAGGGAGATGGAAACTACATTTCATTTTACAACTTGACCATTGGTAAATTGACCATTAAACCGACCTACCTACCTACCAACCTACCTAAAAAGAGCAGGCCAGGACATGACACAAAGAGGATCAAATGCTCATTCATAGCACTAGCTAGAGATATCTGCATTTCCCCCCTCTAGACGAGGAGCTCTGTAACCACCAAGTGTTTACTTCGGTAGTGTTCTACCGAAGTCTGTCTGTGGCAACGGATTGAGCACTTAATGAATGGAATCTGCTCTGATTCTGTGGAGGAAGTCACGTACTTTCACCAATAAATGGCCCGTGACGAAGGTTCACCACAATGTGACAGAAAAAAGACCGCTCTGACTGCTGGCCGGCGCCAGGGGTACACATGTGACTCGCTGCAAGGCCATGACCATTGACCCCTGGCTTTGAAACCTGGAGTTAAGAAGTGTGCAGACAACTGCTTCAGTTTTCGCTGTAGCCCCCCTAGATATGTCAACCTGACAGTGAAAACTGTTAATTTACATTTATTCTTGTGGATGAATATTGAGTAAAACGTGGTCATGGCAAGGACAAAATTACACAACAATGGTTTTAGAAGTACTTCTATTGTTTCAATATTAAATATTTACATTCATACTTGCTTACATACAAGTATTTACACAAGATTATATCAAAGTTGGCGAAAAGAGCAAGATGCTAGCGAATTTACCAATGATACAAAGACGCACCATGACAACTAGTCCCCATGTCTGGTGACAAGCTTATTATAATGGAGAACATGTCATCATTATGGGACAATGACAAGCCTTGTATGGATTTATGGATGACAGCATAACAGCAGACAATTTGCCTTTATTGTAGTTTGCAATCATACCATCAAGCACAAAAACAGGAAATGTGGGTAATGCTAGAATTTTTTACCAGTAACACCAGGAATAATGGCTTTGAGCACCTGGGTCCTGAACAATGTGCCATCTAACATTGTAGCTATGCTGCTCGCTTGCCTACACGCATGCAGACCCGCTACACAGTGTCAAACCGCTATCCGTTCACCACTTCAGCCTCCATACATCCTTAACGTGAAACAGATGTTGCCAAAATGCTAGTTACATAAATGATAACTTCCTTAGCATAACACCGCTGATGGAAAATTAGCACATTTAGCCACAATAGCCGTACACATGGAAAATCTAAGTAGAGAGAGAGCTCCATTATTTCTTAGCTATGTTTTACAGATGTCAGGATGCAGGAAGGGTTTGGGGGCAGGTGCCTTTTGGGAATAATTTAACAGCTAATGTAGCTTTTAAAGGATGTTATTCACCCAGATACAATACCCCAGGTCCTTTAGTTTTCCAACCAGTTCATTAACACCACCCCGCAGTCGTATAACTCTTTTTCATATTTAAGCTTGATAACAAAACCGCACCACAACAAGAATGGCACGCCTTCCACTACGGGAAAATTAAAAGCCTGCTGTAGGAGTCTTCTCGCAATGTCTTTATGAGAGCATATGGGGGGAGCAGTAGGACCTGCTGATGGACACAGCTTTCTGGAGTTGAGAGTTGTCGGGGCTTTGCCATTTAAACTGTTCTGCATTTCAGATCCATTTTCTCCGCAGCTATACCAGGCAAGAACAAACCACAACCCAAGGTTTTAAAGCTCCCCCTATTCAATTACTTTTTCTTTTTGGAGTAAGGGAAATTTAAAACCAAAGCATTTCATCTCAGATTTCCAAAACACCCATTTAGGTTTCCCTCCATGTTTAGTGTTCTAGCGAAGATCCAACACAGACGTCGGTGTCTGATAAGGTGACATCACAAGTGGCTGGATGGGGAAGCAGATGTTTTACTCCATTGGTAGCCTTCATGTTGTTTAATTCAGAGGGGTGAAGTCATGTCTACGAATAAACGAAGAATAGCCCTCCCATTTTATTTTCTGTAGAAGCAACTGCCATGTTTTAAATCTACTACAAAGTGTTCTGCCCTGTGCTTAACTTGGTTCCACAAGTGCTTAGGTATGCAGAAGCTGCTGCATTGTGGTTCCAAAAATACCCAATATACGCAGAAGCTGCTGTGTTGTGGTTCCACATGTGCTTACATACACAGAAGCAGCTGCATTGTGGTTCCACAAGGGCCTACATACGCAGAAGCTGCTGCATTGTGGTTCCACAAGGGCCTACATACACAGAAGCAGCTGCATTGTGGTTCCAGGTGTGCCTACATTCGCAGGAGCTGCTGCATTGTGGTTCCACAAGGGCCTACATACGCTGAAGCTGCTGCATTGTGGTTCCACTAGGGGCTACATACGCTGAAGCTGCTGCATTGTGGTTCCACAAGGGCCTACATACGCAGAAGCTGCTGCATTGTGGTTCCACTAGGGGCTACATACGCTGAAGCTGCTGCATTGTGGTTCCACAAGGGCCTACATACGCAGAAGCTGCTGCATTGTGGTTCCATATGTGCCCATATGAAACAGCTGCAGGCATAGTGGTTCGGAATCTGGACCTGTAACTAGAAGGCAGTAGGGTCAAATTCTGGGAAGGTTTCCGACTCCATAGCATGTAGCAAAGGTGTCTTTCCTTGACGTCGTTTGTCAAGGTAGATGTATAGGGGTTAGGGTTAGCAGTTTTATTTAGTCTCAGCTTCCTGAAGTTATAAATGAGACAAGCCTTTTAACTCAACGTCTACGGGATGCAACACTCAATTTTTGTGAGAGAAAAAAAAAAAACCATGGCTTTGAACCAAAGGAAGCAAGCCCATTTACTTCATCCGTACACTAACTGTCGATTGTTTCCAAACTCACTAGGGCAAAATGAGTTCCATGTGCTTTTCATTTAAACTGGAAATGGTCAAACAGGATGCCGAGGAGTCCAAAGGACCCATACTCCCAGATGGCTCCTAAATCAAGGAAATCCCTCGCTGTAAATGGAAGTAATTCAGGGAATTAAGTTAAAGACCAGAGCTGCATTTAGCTTACGAAAATACAGGCTTTATATATTTTTTTAACCATCTTTGTCCAACCAATGAACTATACTGTAAGCCACAGAATGTGGCATCAAATGACATGTCACAGGTATGTGACAAGTCACTTTTCCTGCAAAGGCTTCACATAGTTTATTTTAGCCTTAATACCAAACCATATAATTCAATTTACAAATTGTACAAATCAAATGTAAAAAATGTCGGCAGGATCAAAATCTAAGTTAAACAGCACAAGTTGCCTGAACACCAGACAAATTCAAGTGAATCTTCCCAGAATTCTATTTAACTACGACAAGTCAAACTACGAAAACCTAACAGTCGATAATTTGCCACAGCCATGGATGACAATCAATATTGAAATAAATCCAATAGTATCAGATCTACTTCCCATTCACAAGATCAAAATACATGATATTATGGCCAGACTTAACCTGAGATATCTGAAAGCCAGAACAGATAATTGGGAAGGTGGCCGACTGGTGTAAATACAACACACCTCCAGAAGTGTTATACTGAAATCTGGCAAACCACGACCATTTTCTGTCAAATCATCTCATTCTAGCTGTAGGGCATGAATGCAGCATTACGCTGGTAGAGGCCTATAGCTGGGAGGTCTGTTAGAAATCTGTTAGGATGTGCAGATCACTGCCACCAATCCGAGCGTCTGTCTAAGAAAGACACCAATGCAAGCGCCTGTCTCAGAAATACACCAATGTGACGGTCTGTCTCAGAAATACACCAATGCGAGCGCTTGTCATAGAAATACACTAATGTGATGGTCTCTCTCAGAAATACACCAATGTGACAGTCTGTCTCAGAAATATACCAATGTGAGTGCACGTCACAGAAATCCACAATTTTTTTCCACAGCTGTCTGTAGATTTGTCCTGCAGACGGCAGGGAGACAGTATAACACCCTCCCATATTTTCGTTATATAATCTTCGGCTGTTTTATTCAAGCTTTTATTCTGTACATGGCACACAGAACGGTTATACACAGAGGTAATTCATGCCTTTCGGCAATCACGAGGCACCCAGCTTCTGAGGCACAGCCCTCACAATGAAACATGCACCCCTCATTATATTCCAGGAGGAAATCACATAAACAGCTCTGTACTCCGGCTCTGTTATTACTTGGGC
Source organism: Hiodon alosoides (assembly GCA_025775065.1). Classification (NCBI taxonomy): domain Eukaryota; kingdom Metazoa; phylum Chordata; class Actinopteri; order Hiodontiformes; family Hiodontidae; genus Hiodon; species Hiodon alosoides. The sequence continues at coordinate 9,207 of JAOYSI010002953.1, forward strand.
TGGACCACCGCCCCCACTCAGAGGGGGGCCGTCTGGCACCATAAACCTTTCCATTCCGAGGATTAACTATCAAAAGCCAAGGCGGAACGTTAAACACTAACACTAGTAATAACGATAATGTCAAAGAATCCTTTGACCTTGTTTTACTATCCTACCATGACCACAGTCTTCCTTCTTCATAAAGGAATGCCCGAAGTGTCTCTCCCTGAATGTAGCTGAAGGACAAAGCATGTTGACGTTAACCAGGCCTCCATATCACACAAGGCCCCAGCAGACACTGCAAGGCCGAGGGAGGAACCGATTGGGTGACCTTAATGGAATGGGCCTCGCTGTTCTCCAAACAGAAGGCTGACACATTCTCTGCTGGAAGTAACGCAGTCTGAGAAGAGAGGATATACACCGCATGGGGTGAAGAGAAAAGGGGAAAGAGGAAAGAGGAGTCGATTCTAATGTGATACGTTAAACTGATCCTGATTAAAGATCCCAGGTGATGCCCCAGCCAGGGTCAGTCGAGCAAGTGAGGAGCCTCCCACCCAGAGAAAAAGAGCAAGAGACGGAAACAAAGCGAGAGGAAATGACAAAAATCAGCTGGATTCAAAAGCCACAGAATAAAATGAAAAAAGAGCTATCCATGATGATTGATGGTGCGGATTTACTCCAATTATATTTGAACTAGGACCTCAAAAGGCAAGCCATAAACTTTACTCTCGGACCAAAACCAAGTAGACAGGAGGGAAACGTTGTGACTCTCGGAATCCACAAAGGGGTTTCGCAGGGTCTCCCCTCACGCTTCCAGACAGCCAGACACAGACATCAGGACAAGACAAATAAACTGGCCAGTGCGTCGGCCAAATGGTTTACAGTGCGCTAGTGCTTCTTCATCACTGATAATTAGCACTGAAGACCTTAAATCAGCGATGACAACCAAATGCGTGGGTCTCCGTGGTGATGAGCCCCGGGGGTCAACATGTTATCACGCTGAGTAAGATTTAAATCCGAGATCCGTGTTTCCTCAGGGGACCCGCTGGAGGCTGTTGACCGCGAGGAGGAGGGGGAGGAAAGAGCGATACCAGACGCTCAGAAGGAACACACAGACACAACATCTCCTCAGCCGACTGGCCCACCCGCGTTCTCCAGCCCACCTCGGCCACAGAATGAGCAGCTGTAGCAGTCTTCTCCCTTCGGCATCTCGTCCATGTGAACATCTGTCCGTCGCATCCAACCCCTGGCCCGGATGCCGGACTTCCGTCACTTACTTCACTGGTGCAACAGTTAGGAGTGGTGGCGTAACAATGACTTACACACATGTGGCCCAGCAAAAAGGGTAGGCTTAAAATCCAATTAGCCATGTGTGTGAACTGATTACCTCAGCTCTATGCTTCGCAGTGCACTAATAATGACTGAGAGGCCCACATCCAGGAACAGACCAGGCAAAGCACCCCGTCTTTTCACACTATGAATATACGAAAAAAACAGGAGAAAACATTAACAGTCTTTCTGCTTCAAGGCCGACGTCTCTGTGTTATGCATACAGCTAGGTGGGGTGGTTTAGTGAGAAAACTGCACCCAGAGAGGAGAGAGTGAGAAGGAGTAGAAAATAGCTGTGGACCAGGGCCAAGGACGATTATGGCCGCCAGGAGCCTCTACCACTCCGTTATTATAAAATTGCTGTCGTTAGGGAAATCCTTGTTTCTTTTAAGAACTATATTGGTATTTTTTATTCACACACTGAAAATAGAACTGGCATTAAACCACTGCAATTAAACATACGCCACCCACTTATCTATGTACTATATTCATGCATGTAATGTTTCAACCCAAATCAAAGAGCTTTCTGCAACCTCTGGTGGTAATATTTTTTACCGAATGCTGGACAGATCTGAGATGGAATGATAATGATTGGAAACATAGGCAACCAGATTGCTTGCCAACAGACAAGATCCTTGTTTTAAATAGTATATGCTGACCGGTCCTGCTCTGGGCCCATATTTTCCAAAAGCAGGTATATCAGATTATAGGCTCAAAACACTAAAGGATTGTGCAATGTCTACTGGGGCAAAGTTCATGAGGAGTAATCAGGACCAGGTGAGGGAGACGCTCCACCTCAGAAGAGTTTTAACTGCAGAGATTTAGTGTGGTTACATCTCCATTTCAAAGTGAAACACAATCTGGGAAGGTCTCAATCTGTAGCCTGCCGTTGGTGTGTTACAGAAAGGACATCCGTGTTGAATTAATGAGGAATAATATTTAGTAACAAGTTATATTTTATGAAGTTAGCCTAAAACAGGAGCAGAAGTGGGAATCTAATGTCACAAAATCTTTCCCTCGATGTAAAAAATGTGACACGTTTCAGCGGCGAAGCCCAATACTGTTAGGATTGAGTTAGCATGACCCTGGCAGCTGGACATGATTCTTTTCACAGTATTTCATATGACCAATGCATGTATTATCAGTGTATTGCATTTGCAACAAATTCAAACAACCACACGTACCAGACAAACACATAGGCCAGACAAGTCAGCGAAGAAGGGAAACCTGTTACTTTAACTCACTTATGCTTTGTGAGCAACTCTTCAAATGCGCATCTGAGCATCTTTTCCCTGAGAGCTGGAGAGGGGCACAGACAGTCTCACTCTCTGGCCATCTTGGTAATCAGTAATGTAAGCAAGGCTTTTCCCAGCCTCCTCCATGCAGCTGTGTAGGCCTAGATTCCCCGCCAACAACCCACAACCACACTGGGCCCGAAACAGAAAAATGGTTTTTAATTGTGAAGAAAAGCACCACCGCCCTCATGTTTTTTTTGGTTCAATACCAGAAGAGTGAAATATTATTCTTACATTATCATTTATATTAGTTACATTCATAGCGCTGTCTTAGAGTTTTGAGGGAGGACCGCCCTGCTGTGTTCTTCCATTCCATTCCAACTCCTCTGTGTTAGTTCAGCACGGTCACCAGGGGCTTTCCTGTGACAAATTCCCGGCTCGGGGGGGTAGGACGGCAGCTCAGACAAACAAGAGGCTGGGGACTGCATCACAGAGAAACTCGCTAAGGTTTCTCACCACCTGGGGAATTATACCTATGACCCGCCCGGATATCTCGCCACCAAAGGAATTGATTCTCAGCTTCGCCTGGGTCTCTGGTTGTCCAGGGAATCAAACATATGCACCATCCGGGTATCTCCCCGCCTTGGGGATTAAACCTCTGCATTACCCGGGACTCTTCCACCACTTGAAGGGGACTCTGATGATCAGCCATTTTTTGTTGTTTTTTCTGACAAAAAAGATTCTAACGAACACAGTGACTAATCCATATCTGATGGAGGTTAGGGGGCGGATTTCTGGTTTATGGTTCTACTGTTATTTTGAGTCAAGTTTGTTCCTGCATCGGACAGATCTGAACCCTTGAAAGATCTCTCAGTGAACGCTTTTAAACACTGTAGCAGAGGGCTGATAAATTACCAAATGAGTGAATGAACTTTGCTCGAAACAAATGAACACGGACTATAACGACACCGTTTAAAATTTGATTGGGTTATTATGGAATAGAGTTAGTATGGGATACCTGCACTTCTTTAAGAAAACTTGAGCAATGACTGCACCAAAACTTGGGTTATGTGTCGAAGTCCTGTTGCTTGTATGAACCCTCATACACTCAATGCGGAAAGTGTCACCAATGTGTCGGAAAGGGCAAGCCAAGCGACAACAACAGATCTGGGATAACAGGAAGGGCCCCGCATATAAAAGTCCCACTTTGACACCGATGATTATCCTCCTTATTGTTTCATGGGGTTACCCTGAAATGGCCTTTGCAGGTGGCCTAGTAAAACAATCAATCATTCTCACATTTACAAGAGCATAAACGCCATTCTGGCCAGCTCCATACAGAATGATTGAAAAGCTTTTCAGTGTTTACGCCCCTGACAACTTGTGTGTTCTTGTTCTCTTTCTCCAACAGCCCAGGACTTGCAGAATGTTACCAATTCTGAAAAAATGAGAAGGGCTGTCATTTTCAGATCTATTCACATGATAGACAAATCCAAATCTGAGGGAAAATTTACAAACAAATGGCGATTCCACGTAGAAACGGACAATCAAGAGCCCAGTTGATTATGCACTGTATCACACAGGAGAGCACCACAGAAGATTTCAAAATCTTGTTTGTTAGAGTATTTAGGACTGTTCTAGCAGCTGTGATGCCATTTGTAAAGAGACGTAGATGACAGCTGCCTCTGAGGCTGCATGCTGACAAGAGGGAACCCCCCCCCCCAAATGCGACACGTGCTCTGGTGTACCAAATTAATCCCCACCACCCCAAAAGGCAGACACGTGCTCTGGGATTCCAAACCCTCCCAGCGGAAGACACATGCTCTGGTGTAGAATCTCTGCCAAAAGAGATTTCTACCAAACTATCTTTGCCACCTGATTTCAGTTCAGAGGAGAAGTGGTTGGTGGCCGATTGTGCGAACCAGCAGGAAAGGGATCTGACGGCCAATTGTGCGGGCCACAGCAGGTGCCACTAATCTCGCTGTTCAGCCTGTTAGCACCGCCTTTACCCGATTGACTGCCCCAATGAGGTTCAGGGCAGCCCACAAGCAACTGGGGGGAGGAAGAAGTGGGGCTCACGGTTACAACAAAAGCCCACAAGGACAATGAGACACGAAGGGAGGCAAAATAAAAGGAAACAAACAGCACAGGTCTCCCCCGATTGTTTTTCTTCTCTAATTCCAAGGTGGAGAGTTTAGGCCCTCCAGTCAATGCCAAACTGGAGGCTTGAGCTACACAACCATTTATGCTACAAGAATGACACAATGAAGACATTAATGTTTAGCAACATAACGTTCACACATTGTGCTGTGATGAGCATCACACCCCAAAGCAGCATATACCGTTATCCTGTCACAGCAAAATGTTTTGGGGAGAGATTGTTGAATTGGTGGTGTATCGCAAAATTGTAGCAAAATTGTAGCACTAAGTGTTTCATTGTCTCAATCGGTAAGGTTTTACAGTAAGGACAATTTCCTTACTGTCTACCTCAGCATCATAGAAAATTATTTGATCAGTTACACACTTCCGTAACTCACAGATGACAGGATGAGAAGAAATGGAAAAACCTCCCCTGGTTTTAATTCTTGTGTCTCCAGAGCCAATAACCTCCCCACCCACGAACAGCCCCGATAGAGAGCTAGCAGGAGTGGCGTGAGACCAGGAAATTGGCCCTGATAATTGGGTCTATCAGGCAGCCCAGCAGGGTCAGAGCGAGCCAACTAAATCAGCCGCTCAGAAACTCATCCTTCCCACTTGTCATCTGCTGTTCAGTGCTTTGGACACCAGCCACAGAAAGATGCGGGTCAACAATTCAGTGGGTCGATTGGTCATTATTTACCCCTGTTCAGGTCCATCGCATCGCTTGGGCGATTAGCGCTTGTAATTTTGGAGCCAAGTCACTGTGTTATTATTTTACTGTGAGTCAGAAGATGCTCTGGAAACAATCAATCACTCCTGAAAACGCACAAAGCAACAGGGCCACGGTTTCGATCTGTGGCCAGAGGTCTCAATACTTGAAAGAAAGTGGAAAGCAGCTTCTCTTTCACCCTCAGTCGGCATAAGGGGCAAACTGGCAAAATAGATTCACAGAGGAAAACATGAGAGTGGAAATTAAAATGAGACAGGGTCAACTTTATGGATTATGCTCACAGCAAAGAGACATACGGGGGCCAAGATCCGTCATGCTGTGATAAATTAAACCGTTTTGGCACTGCCACCGAAAAGCACTGAAAATCTCCCAGATCTTATCAAAGCGATATCTTATTTTCAATTCATATCCCTACAGTGTCTTTTTTATACCCAGTGGAATTCCTCAAACGCATCTTTAGGGAGTAGCAACATTATATCCTGAACCCATCAAAGAGGACACCTGCATATTCACTAGGACATCTGACCCCTAGCATTACTTCTACCACTGATGTTACTGACCATTTCCTGGAGTAACTTCCATAAAGATGGTAGTTCTGGATGGAAGGATGGAATTTTTAAATATCTTTTACCCTAATTTGTGATCACCAATTGTGGTAATGCCTCTTGGCTCATCGCCACAGATTCTGCCCTCACACATAGGTAGGATGAGGATGTATGACTAGTCTTCTCCAAACATACACTATATGAACAAAAGTATTGGGCCACACCTCTTAATTATTGAATTCAGGTGTTTCATTCAGTCCCATTGCCACAGGTGTATAAAACCAAGCACCTAGCCATGCAGTGTAGTAGGATGCCACTCTCAAGTCAGTTCGTGAAATTTCTTCCCTCCTAGATATTCCACGATCAACTGTAAGTGGTATTATTGCAAAGTGGAAGC
>JAOYSI010002954.1:4268-15560 GCA_025775065.1 Hiodon alosoides
TCAACTAAGGCTGTGACTCCATTGTTCCTCAACCTTTCAACTAAGGCTGTGACTCCATTGTTCCTCAAACTTTCAACTAAGGCTGTGACTCCATTGTTCCTCAAACTTTTTCAGCTTCCCCTTGTTACTCGCACCACACCCCCAATTAGTTAGGTGTGCCAAATTACCAATCAGTGGCCAAGCTGCCAATCAAATCATTCAATTTGAACTGTAACAAAATACATGGGAAGCATTGAAAGAAAAATTATCGTTCATTAAATATAAACAAAAAACACTACTTGGCTCCTACAGCAACTTTGGTGTTATAGTTTCTCTCAGACTCCTTACATATTCTACTACATCCCACAAAAAAATACGCAGTAAATCATATAATTTTTCACGGTACTGGTGTATGATAAAAAATAGAAGAAAAATACATATTTTGTTCACAAAGTTATAATGAAATAGAATGAATAACAGGACATTTCCGATATGGACTTTCTTCAGCTGTGGTGACAAAGCGCTGTGAATATATTTGCTAGTATTGAAAAAACTTGTGTCAGCATCACAGGTGAGATCATGTGAACTGAGAATAGATATTCATCCTTCCTGGGTTACTGTGAAGCTCAGTTAAGGGGTTTAGATATAAAACAATTGAACAGCCACGCATTGATGCGGAAGACATTCATTTGAACTAAAATAACTCGCAGCAGAATGTTGCCAGTGGCTCCATATGCCTACTTTGCAGTGGTGCGTGAGGCATACACCCTACAACCACACTGAAAATAGCGATAGCTGCCCAGACAACACATTGTGTTGCCGTGACAAAACCTCCATTTTTTCCCCCTTAAGGTGGGACATGTGCCCGCCAGCCCACAAACCAGGTTGAGTCGGGTGCATGCCGTGGCTCGCTGCATCAAGGGGCATGTATGTCGTTGTGCCTGCTGGCCGTGGAGCCACATGGGGGGCGGGGCACACGCAGAGCCATGTGGACGAGTGCCTGGCGAGTGCTAACTTTACATCCCAACCACTGAATGGTTTCTGTGAGTGCTAACATCAAACCTCTTCTGAAGTCTGAAGTCGCAGTGCCAGCCCTGCTAATATATAACATTCTCAAAATGGTCATAATGTTACTTGTCAGCTAGCACACAACATCCTCATCATCTACACATAATATCACAAGAACCTTATGCCTTTCCTTGGATGAGACAGAAATGCCCTTTCATTGAAAAGCGAACCTAGCCAGCAGAAATGCTGCTCCAAACACAGTCTACAATGAACCATCACAACTTGTTTTATTACTGCTGGGTATAGGAACACATTTCCACATTTTGACCCTGAACTGTACACCGGCTTTGGGGCAGGTGTAGACATGAGCGTCACCTGGACCCTGGCCACCGATGACATTCCTTTCCCTGTCCTTCAGGCGGAAGACAGAATCTGCCACCCTGCGACTCAACAGACTGTTGCTCCGGGCTCCATTGCGACCACGTCCTGGAATGAAACTTTGACGTGTTTAATCTAGGCCTGTCAGTCCCCTCCCCCATTTTTCCCACCAGGATCATTGAAATTTGCTGAGGAGTTGGAGGTTCTTAAGCAAAGGCAACAAAAGAACACCCTGATATTCAGTACAAACTAAATTTCCCTTGTAGTATGCTCCTAAAGTGGGTCATTGAACGTCCATATCTTAAATATTTAAATATTTGCTGTGATGTCAGAGAGAACACACAATTTAATCAAGCCTGTCAATCACATCATTGTCCGCAACGTCCCTGAACAGCCACACACTAGTAAAATCAACTAAATATCATTCTTTCACTGACTGAGCAGTAGAAATGTTTTTAGCTCCCTCTGGGGTTACAGTGTTTCAAACATGATTAAATAGAGCGATTGAGACTGCATAAATTTTGTTAGTTTACAACACATAAGCAATTGCCCACAGCCGACTGGATACCCAAATCTACACAGCAACCATGCAATGATAAATGACAGAGCAGCGTTTCCTTAGACTGTGGGCAAGGCCCCACACATTGCAGTATAATGGGATACAAAGCGGCCACAATAAAAAAACAAAAACGTGGCTCTTATGTGACAAATGATCATTAACAATCTACGTTGAGAGTGGGTGGCAACAGCAATGAAGAGGAGAGAAACAGCGGACAGCCGTGTGTCACAGATTTGCTGGGAGAGTCAAAAGCTGTTCCTGTGGAGACCCAGGGTGATGGCAAGGCATGTCAACACTCTCTGATTTCTGCATATTTTTGATTACACTGGATATTACCAGATCTTCAACCAAAACCACACACCATATTCTATTTATTAAAGAACTCTATGCAATACCCAATGCCGCTGTGTGAAAAAGTAATCGCCATGACTAGGCCGTGTCTTGCCACATGACTTCAGCTTCATCTCACATGACATTCACCTGTAGAATTCACCTGATACAGCGCCGAATTCATGGTTCCTTCAATGACGGCAAGGTGTCCAGGTCCTGTGCAGCAAAGCTTCCCCAAGCCATAACACTACCACCATCGTGCTTGATCGGTGGTTTATTGGGGCCAAGTGAACCAGTTCGGCTTTTGACTTTGGTCCATAGAACTCTTGAGGATCATCAAGGGAATTTCCATTGGTTACCTGGATTTTATTTTGTGCCCATGGAACCGGTGTGCTGACACTGATGTAAAGGGCCAAAGTTACTCAGATTTGTATTGTGTAGGGCGTTCTCAAATCCTGCCTGACTGTAGACCCTATGTACTGATACACCTGGGCCTAATTATTTCTTTAATTTGGTTGAGCTGAAATACGTGTTTCACACCTGAAGATGAATTACCTTGCGTGCCAAACTGTTTTCTTCAAAGTGTTTTCTTCAGACTCAAATTTTCCATTACAACCCACGAAAAGATCAGATCAAATTCAATGAGAAAAATGTGTATACAGTAGTGGTACTGTATTATCCTTAAATGATTCGTATCGTATTTCAATTCATTTCAATGATTACGTTTAGTTTTTATTTATATGCTAAATGTCACAAAAGTGCATTGCATTGAGAACCATTTTCTTTTCTCAGATGCAGCAGAAACATATTCCCTTAAAAGCAATTCAGCTGGGCTCCAGGACAGCAATCAGGACTATATTAATATAACACAATTATAAGCACCATGGCAGCTTAAACCTTTTCATAATTGAAAAAATTGTAGGTTTCATTAAACTCCATATTTTGAACAATTTGTACTGAAGAAAAATATTTACTATCCATAATATCAATTTTATTTCAGAATTTCCTCACTCTTGTTATAAAGTCACATTAAATTGGTAATTATAAATTGTTTGAGTGTAATTTACGATCCATAAAGGACAAATTGATGAAGCATGTTGATATTGTATTTGCAATTCAACTATGCTAAATCCAAAAGACTGTATAATAAACACCTACACTGAAAGCGTGTCCAGCCGCAGTGGTGGGTACACAGTCAAAGGTCAGACCCAGGAGGTGAGATTCAGATGGCCCGGCCTGATGGAGGTAGGATTCAGCCAACAATCATCGAGTCATTAAACCGATGGGGAGTGATATGGAGTCCTGAGGCCAATTTGATACAACACAAAAATCAGAGCTGGGCTGACTGCCGTCAAAACTGATCAACTAAACCGAATTAACTGCAACTTTTACAGTAACTGGATGACCACGGCTAAAACAATAACAGCTGCCTCTGTTATTTTCTGGGTATACTGCTCCACCGAACTGAGTTAATAATGAGGGCAATGCAATGGGTTCTTGCTGTAGGAAAAACTGATTACTAAGAAAACTGATTACTAAATGAAAAGATCAGAACAAAAATGGTGAGAAGAGACAGCCCATCCCACCAAACAGAATGTCCATCCCACCAAACAGAATGTCCATCCCTTGATCCTAAATGAAAGCATTCAGCTAGGGTTGGTAAACTTTATCATGGCTCCCCAGAGACTGGGCTTGCGTTTCCTTACAGGATTAGATATGGGAATCGGGTGAAGCCCTTCCCTGGGACTGAGGAGATCCGGGGGAAGGTGGTTTGTGTGTATATGTGACAGAGTGAGACCCTTAGTTTGTCAGATAGATCTACAACCGAGCTCACAGAGATGGCCATCGCTAAGACTTGCGTAGGTATGACAGCAACCCCTCCAGCCCATCCCACCATGATGGGAAGGGTATCTGTCAGATAAAGCTGCCCGCGGTAGAGCTGAAATGGGTGCAGCGCCCCGTGTCTCATCACCTTACACCAGATAATGCAGGAGTGCAAGGGAGGATGGGAGGAGGGAGAGTACAAATAAGAGAACGCCATCGTTTACCACAAGGGAGTGAATGTACCAGGGCATAGTCAAGTTGGCATGGATACACCCCAGGCTCGTGCGTGAAGTCAACGCCTCTGATACAAATCAAATCATGCCATCAAAGGCAAGCACATCCGCAACAATACAGTTCTGCTACTTTGAGGCTGAAAGCATAAAAGTTAATCGACCCCCGTCCGCTGCCACATCTGTCAGCTCTGCCATCACGGCGTTACGGCATTCCTGGGTAGGGCTGGCTGTTAAATGTTCCGCACTTAGATGCTGGGTCCGCGGCACAGCACCGAGTCCCATGTGGCAGCTTGTAGCTGACACAAAGTCCGCTTTCCCACCCCCCACAGGAGTGACCCCGATTCGGAGCGCAATGCCCCAGCTGCAGGGCGAGTCGCGTGTCGCTGCCCTTGTTGGGATGGAGTGATTTGCCTGACTTACGTGGCCTCTCTTCGTTGGGCTTGGTAGGAAGCTCTTCCACGCAGTCCGCCGGGAACCATCCCACATGGCCCCGGGCGCTGCCTTCCCAGAATCCTCCCTCGCCAATGCTCAGAACTGGGAAGGGAGAGAGTGAGGATGAGAGTGATATCCAAGGGAAGCTGGAGTGAACCGCTAAGCAGTTAACTTCCAAGTAGAAGAAGATGAAAACTCTGTGAAACTCCATTGATTTTTGCAACTCAATAATTCAGTACAACTCAACATTTTATTATAAAAATCTTACATTTAGACAATTTTGTTCTTACTGGCTTCACAATGTGTCGATAAGACATGGCAGTAGCCCCCCTCAACCCTGCATATTTATTACATAAAACTTTGAAGTAATCAGGACTTTGCATGTCGCTTGGAGTGATAATCTGTTGCCCATTCTCTTCACCATCTGGTGAGCGAGAGCACACAGCTCTAAATGTGCTGAACAGCTGATTCCCCCCCATTGGCTGGGCAGAAGGGTTCACCACAATATGCATAAAACAAAGCCTTACACAAGGGAACCAAAAGCCTCAGATAAGACTGTGAACCAGATCTCAAAAACCACGGAAATTCTGAATATCAGAATAAATAAATAAATCATGCTGTCATAACCAATTCTAAAGACAGGGCAACCACATAGTAACTTTTAGGGGGCATATATTCAAAGCTGTTATATTTAACGGGAGAAACCCTGTATGTGTATATATTATTGACATAGTGCCAGCACATAATATATATATATATATATATATATATATATAAGAATATGTTCCAGGGGTAGTACAAGGCCGAGGTATGGAACGGGGCAGTAGCAGACGTGCTTTAGGAGTTAAGAGTCCAGACCAGGAGGTTTCAGGTTCAAGGGCCCTGACGTTGTACCTTTGAGAGTGATACTTAACCTGATTCCCTTCAGGAAACACTCAGCACTATAAATAGATGTGAAATGGTAACCCATATGAATTGGTTTGGATAATAGAGTCTGCTGCAAAGCAAATAAATAATGTAAATATTTTCCCTGAGGCATTCCGGATGTTCTTCAAACCCGCTTCCAATGATTGTAAGACAGCAAATGCTTAGACCCATAATGCCCTACTGAGGTAATGTACGGTAATAGGGGGGGCAATATGGGTTACCCTATCACAGAGACATAGCACTAGTTTGTGGTCCGTCAAATACACAACTACCTCTGGAGACTTTACGACGTTGCCACACAGCGCCCACCTTCCAATGCAGTGGAAGTTTGCAGGTTGAAGAACCATGCCTGGCTACCCATAGAACTATGCCAAGTGAAAAATGCTTGCATACTGTAGAAAATACAGAGAAACACTGTCTCCCAACTTTGTAATGAGGTTAGTAAATCCACCTTTATCCGCATGGTTTCTGTCGGACTCAGGTGACCCAAACACATGTGCCGTTTGGTTTCCCAAGAGAATAGATAGTGAGTCCAATTCTAAACATACGTACATGCATTTCTTACAACCCTGTGCGTCTGGTACTAGAGCTGGGGGACCCTGTGGTGAGCGCCACTCGGCCACGAGCACCCACCTTTCACCCTGTCGTTCTTGTACAGGGTGATCTCCCCTTCCCCCTGGGGCTGGTAGGGCCTGACCACCACAAAGTGCCTCCCTGGCACAGCGCTGTAGAGTTTGCGCTTGGAGCCCTGGAGGTCGGGAGTGGGACCAGAGTGGGCCTCCCGGCCGGAGCTGGGGCTGGTGGAAGGAGGACAGCGGGGCACTGTGAGACAATCAGTCAGCAGGGTTCCATTTCAACATTATATAACATTATATATTAACATTACAACAGACTATACAATAACAATGGAAATGACCTCTTCGTTTATATTCTCTTTTTTTTGGGAGGTGGGGGGGGGGGGGGTGGCAGATACATATGGATCGTTTTAACACTTCCATTTTTAGAGACTTTTTAAAACAGCTTTTACATTACACATTTCGGTTTATTTCACTGTATGCCTTTTAATTACTTGTTAGTTCTGTTAAGCGCTTTTAGATGTATTCGGAAAGGTCCAATACAAGACAAAGTTATTACTATTACGATAATTATTATCACTTTTCTGGTACGATCAATGCCATTCAATAGACCATCACGTTTTTCCTCCTCTATCTTCCTACTGAAACTAAATGCCATCATAATAGAGTGCTGTGTTGACAGCACTACCAACCAGAGGGCAGATAGGTTTGCATTCCAAGACTACATGATACCCTAGACTAAAACTGACCACATACAAACAGAGCACTTCTCCGGTAACCAGATGGCATCTCAATGAGGCTGACCCCTGTCCTTGTAAACATGTACAATTTCAGGGTACGCTCTGCAGCTGGAATAGACTCACCCATTCTTTAATTCATGGGGACATTAGTGCTCATGCAAGATTTGACATTGGCTTAAAAAATCGTGTTGAAAAAACACATGATGAGTTTGCATGTACACTGTAAAAGGTTTATAATGCATACAAACGAACTTCAGGCAAGTCAGGTTCAGGCCTCTGTGCTTAGCCCTTAGCAATATTTCAATGTAACACATTCAACTCCCAGACTGTGTCCAGAAGGCTGCAGGTTCAAAACCTGGGAATGGTGCTCCTGAAAGCTATGCATGCGAATTTTGGAAATTCTAGTCAATATTACTGTTAGCATAACTAGTAAGTATGATGTAATGTTGATGTCCCGATTCTTGCTGTAAAATGCAACTTGTACATAATGTAACAATTGCTCTCTCTAGTGGCATGTTCTAGTAGTACCATTGGCCTAAAATGTTGGGTCACCTAGCCAAAACTGGCATATTGCAAACAATTAGTTGATGATATGATATAAATGTAAGCACTTTTTGATATTTTGCAATTTTGCAACCACAACTATGATCCATCGAGATTCATAAGTTATAGTTTTTCCCTCAAGGCTCCTGAATTAATCGATAATAATCGTTGCTTAGACATTTATGAAGAAGGAATTAATAAAAATTCTCTCACTGGCTCCAGTGTTATTTTTTTTTTCTTCATAAAATGAAATCTTTTTCAGCACACTTACAATTTCAAAGCAACTAACATTACCTTAACATTTTTATTCCATCACCATAGCATAGCATAGTGTCGTAGGGATTTTAAAACCTGAAAAATCTGACTGGCTTCAAAGTGATGCTGGGAACATTTGTTTAATTCCAAATCTAAATGGGCTCTTTTCTGAAGTGTCACCAGCTCAAGTGCAAACTCATTTTCAGGAAGGAAAGTTGCAGTTCTAACAACACTCACCAAACATAAATCCTATTCAGTAACATCTGCAGAAAACGATAAAACCCCCAGATGGGAGCACTGTCTAATTAACACAAACCTACTAGCATCCATTATCTCTTCTAAAAAATAAGCTGTGCATTTCATTTAAATGGCCACCTTCTTCAAAATAAATTGTGCGTTACATTTTAATGACCATCTCTGAAAATTCAAGGATAGTTTGATGAGCTTGGTCTTGTGCACCCAAGCTTGAGGCTGACATACTTTGATAAGTGTGTACTCCTGAGCATGCTAAGAAAAGTAATTACTGTGAGCTCAGGTCAGGAGTCGTGGCCTTGTGTTGTCTCAGCAAATTCAGAATGCTTTCAAATCTGAGTTTGCGGGTAACAGTCTAGCCCGTTTGCATATAAAGACGTGATCTCACATATTAGGATCTGTCCCCAGTTCCAGTCAGAAACGAACATGCTGTTACTGCGCGCAACTTGTGCTCACCCACTTCACAAGCAAACAACGTGAGTGCGCCATGTGAGTGGTGGTTGAGTCTTTTCCAGGAGTCCTCCATGTACACACAAGGGATTTCTGGGACTCCGGAGTGATCCCTGGCACACGCCCAGCACTACATCAGGCAGCCTGACAGCCTTAAATAGTGCGGCGACTTAAATGCGCAGCAACAGAGCATTTAAAGTGTCGAGATTGGTCCAGAATGCTTTTTTTTTTCCTGGCCCATGTAAATATTCCCTCGGCGCCACCAACTCTCTTTTTAATAAAGCTGGGGGCTGGTGAGGAGGGATTACTCTGACTGTGACAATATTAAACCAGGGGGAAATTTTGGATGGAGGGAGGCTTGTTTTGGGAGAAAGACGGTCCTGTGCCGGTAATTAACCCCTGCTGTATACTCCTGCTATGCATTAAAGGCCCACCAAGCTGGCATTATTCTAGAGAGATCCATCACTGCCACCAGAAGATGGAGGAGAGATAACTCCAGGCTTTAATTCACACTTGACCTAAATTCAGGTGATATTTACTATCAGATCTGGCCATTTAAATATAGGGAGTACCACAGAAACGGAATAACTAGAATGGTTCCACCCACTGCAGTGACAATGCTGGCGTACAAGTGATGCATGAGAGGCGGCAGACGACCTAGATAAGTATATGAGCTAAAGGCATGCAAAACTATACGTGCATCTGATCATGTAGAACAGAATATGTATTTATTTATGTTACTTGTACATTGAGTCGAATGTCAGACAAAAATCCAAAAGCAGCCCAGTCCTGACCCGGGGGCCAGCACCTGCCAGCAGCATCTCTCCCCCTCCCCGGCCAAGTGGGTCACATTTCTGCACTGGACGGTGCCCATTGAAGTGAGGCAACGCTCCACGTGACCAGGGTGGAGAAACAGTCACCCTGCACTCGCTACTTCATACTTGCCATAAAATCCTTCTGCGAGGTAGTAGTACATCGCCCCATATGACACAAAAACGACACTCAGCAACTATAACTATAACAGGGTTAAAAAAGAATAAAATGTTGCTGTCCAATGGACACTTATAATTCATAATGCGAATCCAGGCATGGTTAACGTCAGACGTTCGACTTTCCCCGTAATATGACGTTTAATAGCCACAGTAGCGTGATAAGGGAAATGTCGGGAGACAGAACGCTATAACTGCAAACCAAAGTTAGGGTGCTGGCAGTGTCAAAGAACATAGCTCATAAGAGGGTTCTGGGTTTTAATCCCCAACTATGGCCTCACTCCCCTGATAGAGAAAACACTGGCAATATAATATGTGTGAGGCATCAGATGTCGGCAATGGAAGTGTGCTGATCAAACACACTCCGACACAAGGCTCACGGGATCAGATCACACGACACCTACACAACACATCCGCGCTGATGTTTTTTTACCTGGCCCAGAACCGAGAAGACACTTGCTCATGCCTGACCCCCCCGACTATTAAATAAGCTCTGCTCACCACCTTTAATTTAAAAAAAGAATGAATGAATACATGAATTTCACTGCAAAGATGAGTTCAAAGCAATAAACTGATTTAGATGGAATATGAATGTACCACAGTTTATTTTTCAATCCACAGTAAGGGCATGAACAGATATAAATTATCCTCTTTTGAGCTTGAATCACATCACCAATAGATATATCAATATCGTCATCATAGTTAATTTGATAAATAATGTTCAGTTTATTAGCTTGATATCTAGGTAGACAAAGCTTGCTATGTCCAGGGTGAATAGCTGTTACCAACTGGAAACCAGATTCTAACCTAAGTACCCAGATGGGGAGTTTAATAGCTAAAACGGCTTGCTGGAAAAGCATGGGGAAACGGATATACTGGTCTATCGCTGAATTAGGGCCGGCAGTCACCCACACATGCTTCTGCAAGTAGCAACAAGCCGGGTGAGTCAATATCATGTGGATTTGGTTTCTTAATGGCTCTTCAATAACAGCCGAAACAACAGGAGTAGAATCAATGCTATTTATAGCTCATTGCACCATTGGCCAAATCAAATCACAACAGCACCAAGACGTGCAATTATCAGATCTAGCTGGAAATGTAATAAAGCAATTTTGCTGAACCAGCTGTTTTTTTTTTTTTTGTTTGTTTTTATTTTATTTTATTCCCTTGTGCAGCTGTGGGATGTTATCTAATACCCCGCAGAGTAAACGCTGAAACACACACCCCTGTATGACAATAGCCATAGCAACGGCTCTGGTAACCAGGGAAATCATCCCAATTTAACAACATGTTCCATTGACAGGGGGATCAGTGGGTTCATCCTTCTCCTGGTCTGTGTTGTGGTGTGTCAACCATGTCAGACAAAAGGCTAGAATTTATTTATTCATTTATTTACCCCACTGTAGCAAGGGATAGCTTCTGATATTCCTTTCCTAAACAGCCTTGGCATGATCTGGACCCCGCACCACACAGCCATCTCCCGTCAACATTCCGGATCCGAGTCGATTGCCAACAAGCTGCCCCCAGTCGCAGTGAGGGCCAACAGAACCAACATTGCATCACCACTGCCAAGCAGTATACTTACTGCATACGAATACCATTGGCAAATACCTTCCACACAAGCTAGCGTACCTTACAGTCACAAACAATGTCATCTAGACCACAACCTCTGAATGGGGTTGCAGCAACATCCCACTTATGGATTTGAACCCTTAATTCTGCATGCCAAAGGTCCAGGGTCCAATGCTCTGAGAACCTCTGTACAGTACTGACCACTTATCCCTGAAAACCAGCACTGCTCTGACCACTCTCTACACT
>JAOYSI010002955.1:0-15559 GCA_025775065.1 Hiodon alosoides
CTCTCTCTCTCTCTCTCTCTCTCTCTCTCTCTCTCTCTCTCTCTCTCTCTCTCTCTCTCTCTCTCCCCCTCTCCCTCTCCCTTTTTTTAAACCTGCTGGGGAATGGGTTGCGGTTGGCTGCCCTGCCAGCAGCTGACTCCTTTGAAAAGAACGACTTTTTAAATTACACATAAATCACTGTCACTGGGTGACTGGGGTGGGGATGGGCTCTCCAACTACTCCCCCCCCCCCCCCACACACAGTGCACATTGCCATGGCAAATCTCAGTCCGTCTCCCTCTGCCACGTGTTTTCACACACGCACGAGACCAGACGACCGCCACCCGATGCTAAGCCCCCCCCCGGCGTGCCCCGCCCCCCCCCCCCCCCCCCCCCCCCCGGGCCGGTTTTTTTGGTGTCTCCCTCTGGTGCGCGGGGTGAGGTCCCGAACGTGCAGGTGCCAGGTGCGGCGCGAAGCCGAGGGCGAAGCGAAAGAGCTTTTTTGACTCCCTCTGGAAAATGCCGTCTGTTCGACTCGTAAAAATGCGTGGTAACGAATGAAATTTGATCGACTGATGGAATACTCTGTTGGTGTCAACAGACCTGCACCGGCAGCTGAAACGCGACTCCCAAGCGAAGCTTACACGTGTCGTGTGTCAAACGCAACACGAGAGATCTTCACCAATGTTGCACGGCTTGAGAAAGGGCAAATGAGTTTCCTATCACATACCACTTGCCTGAATAGCAGACGCACTTCTTTCACAGCACCTCTGTTAGCTATTGTCTTCCAGTACTGCTGTGGCTCAGAGGCATTTTCTCTTTTTTTTTCTTTCTAGTTTGCACCCAATTTGCTACCTCGATGGCCCTGCATCTGCCAAGCGAATAGGTATGATGTTTTCTGACGGGAGAATCCCAGGGAAGAATAACTTTTTTTTTTTTTTGGGTACACCATGGGAATTACGCTCAGTCAGCTCCAAACCACCTACTTCCACCTGCGCAGGAAAGCTGTAGTCTCGCCGTTCTTGCAGTTGAGTCCAGCTCTGCCAGTATAGAACCTAAGAAGTGCACCAGGGGGACACCGGCGGTGGCGGATGACAGCGGCTTTCTCTCTGCATGGTCCGCCGGACTTCGCGTTTGTTTGCTTGTTTGCTTCTGCAGGCCCAGCCTGCATTGTTTACTTCACTGTGGGGCTGGCAGACTGACACTCCTACAACCCCCCCTTTGCCAAGGGCTGTCATCTTCCATTGCCGTGACATTTCCTGAGAAGACAGTTCATCAATTTCAACGGCGCTCTCACACTGACCGATCTATGAATAACCCTCGTCACCTACGAGCCTTGCAGGGGGCCGTCGGTCTGCCGGATTCCCACGTGGTCAGAAGGGCCTCTCTGCAGCCCGCGGCGTGGGGCGCCTGCATGCATTCCGGCAAGCGCAGTCGAGTATGGTGTGTGTGTGTGTGTGTGTGTGTGTGTGCGTGCATGTGTGTGCGCGCGCGTGTGTGTGGGGGGTAAGCCACTGATCTGCTCCTGCCCACAGTTGCAAACACGCTGGAAAACCATGGCAACGCACAGAGATGTTCAAATGCCTTGCCGGCGGCACCGAGCGATGCCCCTGAATGGCTCCGCCGTCGTGAAAAAAACCAACAAAAAAAAAACCAGGAAGTACGGCCATACCATGCATCTGTTGCACGATCCGCCCGCTACTCACACTTTTTAATTTATTTATTAATTTTTATTTTTTTTAAGTGCACAGACGTAATTGCAGGTAATTAGAATTGGTTGTCGCTTTGCCCGTGTTGGAAAACGGATGACAGCATATGGCTCTGTGATAAATGCTGCGCTCGGAAGGAGACGACGCTGAAGTGGCCAGTCAATGCCGCAGTCATCTGTTATACTTACAATTATAGCCCTTAATTAATTTGGGAATTATAATTATTAGGCCCGGCGAGGCTTGCAGATGCGGCATTGGCCCACTGGAGGGTGCTGGGCTTCAGGTGTCTCCTTCGAGTGGCACTTGGTGCAGCCCCGGGCTCCTGCTGCGACGCAGCGCAGGGTGTCATAGCACCTGGGAGGCAAAAGGGGGAGCTAGAGGCGATCGAGGCGCAATGTTCCCGATGGCAGCGACTTCTGCAGTGCAGAGAAGAGATTTGCTAGTACTGCTAATGTCGAGGCTTTGAGGGTCAACCAAAGTTTCCCGGCCTCAGAACTGCAATTCATTTATTGATTTCTTTCTTTTTTTTCCCACTGTTGAGATCTGAAGCTCTCGCAATCTTCAATATCCAGCGCTCCAGCAGATCTCCTCCTCTACTTGACGGAGGATTAAAGGTTACCCTCGCGTTTGGTGCAAAGCTAAAGCGAATGAATATGAATGAGCGAGACGACCAGAGATGGGTGTTGCATCTCCGTGGAGACGAGAGGTTTTCCTTAAACCTGCTCCAAGGACAAAAATAAATAAACAAATAAACAAACGGGAACGCCGGCTGTCAGGGAATTTGACGGATGCCTTCGTCATAGAGCGTCACTGAATCAGCCAGGGAGGGAGCAGCCATTAACTCCAGGTGAGGGGGCCGATAAGCCTGGATCCTCACGGCTCGTGGGCCCTGAATCCTGCGGCGTGAAGCGCTGGCGGAGGACGGCACTCTGTCAAAGGCGGTCACTGACGTCAAGCCAGGTTGCACGGCTTTATAACTGCGTAGATTTCGTGGGGCGTACATCCTCTCAAGTTTGTGACGAGAACATTGGGGGGAAAAAAGGACATTGGAATTATCAACATAGGAAAGGTTGAGTCCTCAGAATGGTCTACAGAATCAGGTACCGAATGGCTGGGAAAGTAACAGGTGACCTTACTGGTGACCCTTATGGCCGACGTTCCTCTCCGAATGCTCTGAGGGAGGATTACTGTACAACTCTAGGGCCACCCAGGCCACAAACGATGGGCCTCAAAACTCTGCGCTCTCTCTTGAAGTCCGCGTGTTGCCTGGACTTTGAAGGCTCTGTGTAACCGAGAGCCTATTCTGTTGCTCTGCTCGCAACATTGGACATCAGACACAATTTGTCAAGAAATCTAAAATGCCTTTCTTTGGGGTATTATTTGTTTCTGGGTGGGCCTGTTTTAAACGTGACTGAAAACGTGTGCCCCAAGCATGAGAGATTTTAAAATCTCAACCGAAACAAGCAAAAGCAACCCAAATGTCTTAACAATAGTCACAAACAAGGCACCTTGAGAATACCGTGCATCCAGCTGAGCTGCGAAATCAAGGAGGAAACAAAATCCTGTCCCCCATACAGTGCGGTGGTGCACTGTTCATTCTACAGTCCGTTCCTCATGCAAAAACACCTTGCTTATCTTCACCGTCACGTTAAGCTCTCTGCCTGCACAGTGGACACCCCTCAGTTTAACGGTACTTATTCAGACAGCTGGATTCTTCACCATAGAAACTAAGGTTGAGGATACCACAGCGGCTCGCCTCACTGGCCCTCCAGCACGGTGATTGATTGTGTGTGTGTGTGTGTGTGTGTGTGTGTGTGTGTGTGTGTGTGTGTGTGTGTGTGTGTGTGTATGTGTTTCTGTGCAATTCACCTTTTAAAGCATTAACCAGAACAACATCATACCACTCCGATTTCAGTCTGGGGTGAAACGCAATGGTCTTGAAGAACTGCTTACAGTAACATTATACTAGAGAACTAAACTAACAGTTCTGCATGCAAGCCTGTAACTTTATCTACTATTCTTAAACCGTAGGTGTAATAATCAAGTCTAGTAAATAATATTAGTCTAATGCTAGCAGTTTTGTCAGATAAGATGGGCAGAGACAGCTCTCTCACAAACCGTCCCCCAACGTGGGATCAGACATCTGCCAGTCATCAGGAAGGACAGGGGTGTGCAATGCTCTGACCAATGAGGTCAGGGCGAGGTGATGCAGTGTCCAATGAGGTCAGGGCGAGGTGATGCTGTGACCCCAACCCCCCGTTCCTGACCATGAGGAATACTATTAGCCGGAGATCAGTTTCAAATCTGTATCATGTCACTGCTGACCAAACCTGGGAGTACCTGAAAATTGGTATTATACAGCGCTATGAGGGTTTTTTTCTTGATTTTCCTCTTTACTTTTAGATTTATAATCAAACAATTCACAAGTGGTGCACATTCTCAGGTTTTATTAAAGGGTATTTTCACACATTTTGGTTTCAACATGTAGAAGTTACAACACCTTTTATACAAAGTCCATATATATTTCAGGGCACCGTGATGTTTCAGCATCTAGTCTTTATTCTAGGCTTTTGATAACCTCTGGAGTGTGTAGTTGCCGTTTGTCATCACGAGGACCAGAATTGTGCCAATGAAAGTCAAGGAAGCCATTATAAGGCTGAGAAAACAAGAACAAAATGTTA
The DNA here is from genome assembly GCA_025775065.1 of Hiodon alosoides. Taxonomy (NCBI): domain Eukaryota; kingdom Metazoa; phylum Chordata; class Actinopteri; order Hiodontiformes; family Hiodontidae; genus Hiodon; species Hiodon alosoides. The sequence goes on from JAOYSI010002955.1 coordinate 4,369, forward strand.
AGAGACATTGGCCAAACCATAGGCTTGCCTAAATCTACTGTTTGGAACATTATTAAGAAGAAAGAGAGCACTGGCGAGCTCAGTAATCACAAAGGGACTGGAAGGCCAAGGAAGACCTCCACAGCCGATGACAGTAGGAATTTCACCATAATGAAGAAAACTCCACGAACATCTGTCCGACAGATCAAGAACACTCTTCAGGAGGCAGGTGTGGATGTGTCAATGACTACTGTCCGCAGAAGACTTCTTGTACAGAAATACAGTGGCTACACTGCTAGATGCAAACCACTGGTCAGCCAAAAAAACAGAATGGCTGTGTGTTGTGGAAAGATGAGATCAAGATTAACTTGTATCAGATATGCAACAAGTAGTACTAAAGGTGACGACTTTAATTTACATAGAATTGCTGTGTCCCAAACATTATGGTGCCCTGAAATGGGGGGGGGACTATGTATAATACGTGTTGTAATTTCTACATGTTTAAACCAAAATGTATGGAAATACCCTTTAATAAAACCTGAGAATGTGCACTTTAACCACTTGTGAATTGTTTGACTACAAATCTAAAGCTGTGGAATACAGAGGAAAATCAAGAAGACAAAAAAGTATTTTTCCCAAACATTATGGAGGGCACTGTAAGTGCATTGCATTGTCCCCGTGTGAGACTGGGGTTTGTGGCAGGGAGCAGAGTCACCATAGGGCAAGCGGAGACTCAAAATTAGAATTGATAATAACAATTTAAGAGGGTTAATTAATGTTGAGAAGCAGTAAAGCAATACTGCCGTCCCAGGTTAATACAGCTGCAGCCATACACCCACTGACGCTCTCTCTTTTCAGTGAGACAACCTCCAGTGATCCATAACATGCGGTTTCACACAACCACGCACAGGAAGCAGCGGTCCTACATGACACAGTTAGTTAATTAGTGGGAGGGATAGCGGCCTCCTGCCCATCTGCATCGCTGCACAGAGACAGGTAAAGCAAAAGAGCAGTCATTTGGAGCTAGGCTATAATATTTCATCTTGCCATTTGTCTGTGTGTGTCAGTTGCCTCCCGAGCTTCTCTCTTCCTCCCACTCATCCTTTCCCCAGGGTCCGAAGGCTGGCTCATTTCGCTTTCCTGGCACAACAGCCGTGTACCAGGGTGAGCGAGCACAAGTGAGCGGAGTGGAACCACGTTTCTATGACTACTCCAATGATACGGCGCAGAAGGGGAATGTGGACAGGTTGACGGGGCCCTGGACTTTGCGTCTGTTTACTTAAAGAAGACGGAGGCAAGGGGACGCGAGTTGCCAGTGTGCCGGGAGGGGGTGGAGCGGGCGGGCCTCATGGCGGGCTACGTCTGCAACCCCAGAAGCCTAACCTCGTCGACGTCATCGCCACTGTCTGTGCCGCCGTGCACAGGGATTGTTTGTAATCGCAATGGACCGTGATCCTCGGTGGCAGATGGACAATCCAACCATGAGTGATGAGTGACAATAAAACATGGAATTTTTCCATTCATTTCACCATTAAAATGCGAAAAAGAGGTTAGGAGCCAGTGATGTTTGATCAGTTCTGTGACTGACTATGCAAAAAAAACAACAACAACAACAAATTGTCACAATGATTCCTCTGAAGGCAATCCCCCGTGCGTTATGAATACATAGACTATTTTCCCACACAGACTCATAAATAAAAGTTGCTGAAATTACTTTGAGTTCATTAAGCCATTGGTGACGCATGAATAGACCCTTATGGGCCCGGATTTAATTCATATGTTACCTTTATCCGAGAAATGGTAACGAATAGAGGCCCCAGTGCAGGGACAACTCTGATCCTTACTCCAGTGTTGGTGTCACTCCCCATAGCCAGCCCTTTCGCTCAGCGAATTCCTCTGGGAGAATATTGTGCAGAACAATAACACAGCCACATCAGTCATCGCATGATTAGGACAAAGTTTCCCTATCTGGGCTGATAAGTGTCCTGTCAAAGTGACATGTTAACTAACACGTCATCAGGAAGTTCTAGGAGATCAAACCCAAGATGGGAATCTCCTTCCTTGTGCCGTTCAAAGCCCCAATTCTACTTACCACAGCTGCCTTTTGAGTACTGACTCCATAGTAACAGCTTGTCATCTTTCTCATAGTGGTGTCATCAATTGTGCATGCATTACTTTAAAACAAAACAAAGAGAAAGAAAGAAGCCCAGCAGTAGGAAGTGATTGCTCCTTGATCTAAACAATTCAGAGACACTTAAGTGCTTAATCTTGTTTCTATGGTTCTATTGTTTCTATGGTTTCTTGAGCCAGTTGAGTTTTTCACAATTAAACATACGTGGAAATGACTGGCGGGTGTTTATAGATGATGATTAGTGGGACTGATGAGCGTGCATCAGGTCTTGATTGGATAGTATGGGAAATGTTCCTTTAATATGCTTTCCAGGGGTCCAGTTTTGTTTCTGACCAAGAATCTGACAAGAGGTTTATAAATATGCCATGCTGTTTCATGTATTCATGTGTATCAATACATCCTGTAGTCACTAGATTTCTAATAGCATCCTGTACTCACTAGATTTATAATAGCATTCTGTAGTCACTAGATTTCTAATAGGCATTTTCAGTTTAGCTACAATTAACAATTTAGTTAAGAAAACCAAAAACTTTTGCAAACAAGTTTCAAGGACTGCAATGCTGTTGGGTCTTCAGGAATTCAGGGCGCTGTTCATTTACTTTTTAGCAATACTATTCCGCCCCCTGCTGACAGCTGAGAAAACACCAACTTTGTAATGGAATATTTTCAGGAGCATCCACTGTAATTAAATGCGTTGCATTTGCTCACTGCATAAGTGAATCTGGCCTCTGCGTTCTCATTACTTGGCTATGCGGTGTAATACAAGATGCAAACCCAACCCTGTTGTTCCCACAGACAGTGATTCCGTTCTTTAAGCTGCTCCCAGAGCAACAAAGATCACATAGGCTGCCTAAGGCAACCTGGCTATGACAATGAAGCCCCTTAACAGACTTGGTCCCCAAAAACCTGCTAGTGGAACCCTCTGAAACGGTAAACATCTGCCCCCCTGGTGCGACACATATTGGACATGTTGCCTGGAACCATCAAGGCTCAGCCAGATGCCTAACAACGCATGCTGATCTCTCCCCGACTGGTCGTCCCCGCCACCTCCCACGTGAATTCGAACTAGTGGAAAAAATGCGACGTCCTCCAAAATCATGCATTTCTTCACCGGGTCTGTGCCAGGTACTGTGGCGCGAATCTTCCCTGGGCTGTCCCCCGTCCTTTGCCTGCCACCTGCTGGACTGCAAAACAGATGCAAGGAGCTGGCGGTGCAAAGAGCGTGCGGCAGAGCGGAGCGAATCCTTATCCGGGCCCAGATGCCAACGCCGACACTGGTTTCTCCGCAGTCACAAACAATACCCAGGACTGGGAATTGTATCATTTGGTTCTTATCGTAAATTTCCGAAAAGCGCGGTGTAAGGCACCTCGTAAAAAAACAAGAAAAAAAAAAATTGCGTCTAATTCTCAATTCATGAAAATATATAAAAGTCATCCTGGGTGCAGATCGATGGCAAACACTCTGCCGGGTATTATTCAATTACATGCCTTTAGAATTTGTTCCTTTAACAGGGCTGCTTAAGATTCAGAAGAAATGTGTTTCCGGGACAACCTCCCTGTACACACAGACGAAGGGAAGTTAGTGCTGGAGGTAGTGTCCTTGGAAGTAGTGTATCGGGAGTGCTAGAGTCAGTTGGCTTGAAACTAGCGCACTTGCTACTCCGACTGCCGACAGCAGCGGAAAACCAAAGGATTTCCTGCAAACAGAAGGTTAGACCTAGATAGGGTGGAAGTACTGAGAGTCCCATTCCACAAGTTCTCTCTTCTTCTCCCTTTACATATATTATAACATTATATTATATACTGTACCTAGACAGTTATCGATTTAACTGAGAGGAAAAAGCTGGAAAATAAACATACTGAGTTGAAACTACTAGGTAGATACAACAGACAAGCGCACACAAAAACTTGAATGCCTACAAACAATTTGTGCTTTAAGTCCTTCACTTCGAGTCGGCACGGCTGCAAGAGGAGACCTCTGCAACTTTAAACAAGGAGTAACTGGCATGCAAGTTGATGCTGGATTCTCGGTTATTCACTCACGTTGAAGAACTAAACATCAGTGAGTAGGCTCTGAGGCCTGCTTTCCACCACACTGGTTTTGGGGCTGGAGGAGCAGTGCCGTTTCAGAAGCCTATTGATTTTATGTCACAACGGCATGGAGTATCCATATCCATGCCGTCGTGACTGGACACGGGGACATCACACCCAACCGACTGAAATTTTGACAGCATTCTCATTTCTTACACCCAACGTGGATTGTGAGGACCTCGGCACACACTTCTCGCACAATGGTTCCAGCAAAATGCTGTTGAAATAATCGGGATGCTTCCTACTTGTTTTAGGATTATTAACACGTTTCCAAGAAGCCGTAAAACGCTCTGTAACTCACAGTCTTTGAAGAGCAACGCGCGCAGAGGAAAGAGGAGCACCTGTGTGAGGAAACGTCACGCAGAAGAAGACAAGCCAATCACCACCGAGGAACTCCCATGACCCTCTCCAGCACCACGCCCAGCCACTGTTTTGCAGCACTCCATCTTGTAATGCCTTGATAAATCACTCGTCTCGACACTGCTGTGTGGCATGTCATTTCTCATGTTTATCAGTCTTAATAAAACAAATGTCACATTTGTTACGACGTCATAAAGTAACTGTGAGGGATATTTACGCACGCTGTTGGGGGGTAGGAGGTAATGGAGTCCAGGGGGGCTTGTAACTGTACAAATAGGGCGTTTTTGCCAAATTATTTAGGACCTGTGAGGTATGTACATAATTTTTACAATTAACTGTTCCTTTCGTACCACGCATTCTACATTCTTTCCATTCCAGTGTTCTTAAGAACTTAATCATTTGAGAACATCTGTACAGCCGTCAAATCAAATAAAATCAGATTATCCCACATTCTCATAGACAATATGTGAAAGCTTAAAGCATTCCCCTGATTTCTTGAAGAAAAGGTGGTCTGGTATAACATTCATGACATACAGAGTAGAAAAACAACAAAAAAAAAAACAAACAAGACTAAATATGAAATGAAGGAAAGTGAGACTATGGAAAGAATTATGAAAATCCAGAGAAGCCCTATTACTGGAGACTCGGGCTGTCTGTGGGTTGTAGATAAAAAGCAGTGCACCCAGTCCAAAGGCAAAATGCCGACGGCAGCTGTTCACAATGAACCTTCTGTGAATAAAAAAATAAAAATGACGCTAAGCTTTTAACACGACGGCAGAATCGTACCACGGCTCACTTAAAAAGACAATGTCAATATTACACCGAAGGTGACTCCGGCGAGTGTAAACAGCTGTATAAACTCTTGATTGTGCCCTTCCAGATGAGGCACGCGGGCTCACCCCGCGATTGCGGCGAGCGGCGGTAATCAACGAGGAGCAGAGGGAACACTCTTTTCCCGGGCCTGCGAGGGGGTGTGGATGCGCCGCTCATTCTGTGGCCCCGGGATGGGAGCGCCGTGAGTCTGTCACGCCGCACGCGCGGACCGCTCAAGAGACACTAAATCAAACCGACAACCAGGAAGCCATCGCGCTGGAACCAACAGCTATAAAATCAGCTTGTGCTTTTGGGTGAAATCCAGAAATTCTTGGTGGGGTTCTTGTGACAGCGGGCTTTCAAAACATTGACACCGAATTTGCCCTGCATTTTCCACTTGCCTCAACCGGATCCCTGCTACAGTCCCAGGTTAATCTGCTCAGCAATATCAGAGTTATTTAGCCCTGGGGATCGAACCAGCGGAGTAGACAAGATCCCTTCTGATAAGATGAGCAGGGTCGGGCCGCTCCTGACCCGTCCCCCAACGTGGGGTCAAACATCTGCAGGAAGGATAGGGGTGTTTGCAGTGCTGTGACCAATGAGGTCAGGGCGAGGTGATGCAGTGTCCAATGAGGTCAGGCCGAGGATATGCAGTGTCCAATGACGTCAGGGCGAGGTGATGCAGTGTTCAAACAGAGGATCTGAAAAGTGAAGTCGGAAAGACAGCACTGTCATCGCCGTGCACACTGTCGACGCTCTGCCTCCTTCTGGCAATGCCTTAAATCCCGATCTAAATCCAAATCCAAGGTGCTCGGATGGGAATGTTATGACATCAAGGGGGCCTGTTTCCAACATCAAGATCATAATCTTCTGTTCATTAGACTTCATCAAAACATTCATTCAATGACAAAATCAATCGTTTTAAAACATCATTTTAAAAAGTGAGATGTTAGTTTAAATTGAATCGTGGATGTTATTGATACGTTAGTTCACTGTTGCCTGTCTGTCCAGTTTAGGAATGTGTTTTCCAGTATGTGTGGTATATTTGGTTTGTGACAGAAGCTTGTCACAAAACAGAAGCTTGACTAATAAGCCTGTGCTTTGGTTGGTGTGTTTTGTTTTTCTGATAAACGTGAAAAGCTGTTTTATTTTTCGTCTTTTTTTTCTTCAAGCTTAACTGAGTTTTATTTGTGGCACTTTTTATTTAAATTATGCCAAATAAAAGAGAAATAAAAGAACAACCTGTGCCTGCCACGGTCTGCCCCAGTCTCAGCCAGACTTTCTATGCTAATTACTGCAGACAAAGTACCGGTTGTAGTGGGTTTTAACATTCACGTTGGTAGTGACTGTGACCCATTAAAAAAAGTAATTAATTTCCGATTCTGGTTACGATTGGGTTTGTCCAACATGTTACACAGCCCGCGCACTGTCGTAGCCGTACATTGGACCTTGTTATTAGGCCTTGAAAGTTAAACTATATTCGCATGCAACCCAGTGCTCTTTGAGCATTTTGTTATTGCAACCGTTCCTTGGCCAAAGCAGTTCTTGGGTTTGATTAACCAAAGTACTATGCCAAAGTTTATTTAGGAATTTTTTACCAGTGAAAATAACGTGAAATAGCATTTCCTCAGTGGACAAAATGCTAGATAACAGTGCATTTGGAAATACTATAGATTCTGTTTCTCCACTAAGAAAGAATAACAAAAGAAAATACAGCAAACCACCAAAACACAGCCGTCAAAAACAGAGATAAGATAATAAAAAAAGCCTTCCTAAAAATGTCTTAGCTTTCGTTTTTTAAAAACACTCAGAGTAGCGGAGCTCCTGATCTCTATAGGATGAGCGTTCTACAGTTTAGGGGCATAGCAACCAAACGCCCTATCGCCAAATGCTACTGCAACCTCACTCTGCGTGGGCAAGCACGAGGGACGCGCAACCGTTTAAGATCATGTGAGCGGAGGTCACAGGGCAGGGCCAGCCTACGAAAAGAGCCTCATAGGTAGGGAGTGGAGTTTTTAAATCGACTTGGAATCTTACAAGGCTTCTGAAACAGGACTAATGCGATCTCTGGAGCAAGACCTGGACAGAATTCTGCCAAGAGCATCTGGCGAGGATGCAATTTCCGACACTGGTAATGGCCTCCCCAGACCACAGAGTAAATGTCTATAGGCCGCTTGGTCCGTGTGGTGCACACCCACATGACCTGCCCTCGGGGCATTACAGTGGTGGTCCATTCTGGAAAAACGAATGCGTGCAATAATGGCTCGGCCACAGATTAAGACAGCACAGTCTGCAGCCTGGCTACGTTTCTGAGGTGGTAATAAAACAAACAAGACCCGAAGAGTGTTCTGCACATGCGGCCTAGGATCAAACATCACACACTTGATTTTTCAAGTATACCTGAGCATTCCATCAACAGACAGATTTTAAGGCATTCGTATTACCTAGCTGGCAAGGACTGCCAAGAAGCATTAGTTCAGTTTTGTCACAGCTTGGATGCAAGAAATGACAAAACATAGATTTTTTTTTATATCAGAGATACAAGCTGTAAGACCAGAGGCAGCAGCATCAGCGTTGCACTCAGAATGAATATAGATTTGGGTGTCATCAGCCGAAAAAATGATAGTTCAAACCACGTAATCTTTAAAAGTGGCCTTGGGGTAACATATATACGCTAAATAAAAGGGGGGCCCAAAATAGAGCCTTGAGGAAAAGCAGGTGTAACTCGGGAAATGAACTGATGACATCCTGTAAGCTAAGAGCTGAACCCTTTGAGAGCAGTGCCGAGGAGACAAAATGAAGTCAGGTAAGATCACGCGATTCACGGTGTCAAACGTGGCGCCAAGATCCAGTATGATTAAGAGTGATGCAAGAGATTAAGATACAGAGTCTGCCGGCATTATAAGATCATTGGTGACCAATGAGGGTAGTCTCAGAACTGTGAAGATGTTAAAAAAATATCTTCAGTTTGATTAACGGGTTCGTAAAGCTTGCTAGCAGTATGAAAACAATTTCATTGCCTACTGATAGAAAATTAAAGTAATTTAACTTAAAAAAAAAAAAAAAAAAAAGGTACATTAGAAACTGGCCAAGAATTGTGAAAATTATTCAGGGCCAAATTTAGCTTCTTAGGCTGTTGGAGTGACTGATGGAGTTTTAAGCGGTTCTTGTATCACCCCAGAGCTCAAAGAATCATCGATGGTATTTAAAACCAAGTGGCAAAGCGAAGCAAAATGGAACAGGAATCGCTCAGACGGAATAGGATCTAACAAACCACAAGTGGCTTTGATTTGTGAGGCACTGTCTGCCAGGGTCACAGGCGTCAGCGGTGTGAAGCAGGAGAGAAAGGATACAGCAAAGTCAGACAGAACAAGGGTCTGTGCATAAGGAGATATCAAGAAACTTTTTTAATAAGTTAGTGAATATTAACAATTTTAGACTGGGGGGGGGGGGGGAATTGCTGACATGAAACTGGGAATGTTTTGGGGGCAGCAGTGAGACTTTGGCAATCGATCAACAGCAGCAAATGAGTGGCTTGGTTATTTTGATTATCGGCAATAACCTTTGAATAGTCCCCTGATCGGGAAGGAGCCACAACAGCCCTATTTTTGACCAGGGACTCCTTCCAGGCCTGTTGACGAACAGTAAGTTGTGACATCAGCCTTAAGAGAGCATACTAGGGGAACGCAGCGGGCATAAGAAACAGACTTAGTCTTAACTGGGGCCAGGGTGTCTAGGGTTTTAGCCAGCGAGCATTTGAAAGGCCGTGCTTTCTCCTCTCGAGAATTAGCAGTAGAAGAAGCAGCCAGTGAAGAAAAAACAGAATCAGAAAACTTCATCAGGGGTCAGTGGAGTGCCAGTTCTAAAAGTTAACCGTACGCTTAAGGGCAGAGTTGTGATAAGGAGATTTCCAGATCAAATAGAATGGCCAAATGATCAGATGTATCCAAATACATATCAGTCAGATGAGAAGCAACAGGACACTTAGTAATAAGAAGATCCAGCGTCTGACCTTTGTTGTGAATATGAGCATTAACAGTCTAGCTGGAAAATCCTGCGCTCATTAACACGAGTTGGAGTCAATGTGTAGGTTAAAGTCACCCGGGATGAAGATCCTATCAAACTTAAAGCAAGTCAGCGATAACAGATCAAAGATTGCACCTAGAAAGGCAGCATTGTGCATAGGAGGGCTTTAGACTGTAATACCGGCCTTGGTTGGGGAGGGTTGGGGAGAAGACATTTTTAAAGCCAGGGAGTCAAGTGTGATGTACTTGGGAGTAGGAATAGGACTACACTAGAAAAAGCACACTAGAATAAGCTACCATGGCTGAGAGAACGGCGTTGTTCAAACAACCTGTCATTTTGTTTATGGTTTCAGTCAAGCACAAAATGTCCAGATCCTTATTATTACAATTTAAATGCAACTCCTTGGTACTGAGAGGCAGGTGTTAAATGCATATCTAACGGGCGCATATTAATTTGAGACTAATTTGAGGAGGCGAACGTTTTTAAAATAAATTCCAGACCGGTCGCTTTTCAAAGCCATTTCAGTGAGTTTAAAAAAATATATATATTTTTATCAAGGCATAGCACTAATACATGTTGTAAAGGTTGTAAATTATGTTATTTTAGCATCTGATAACTTGTTCTGGCATTGCTTGACCCAACTGCTGCCTTTCATCCAACAAACCACCATGTAATTCTGAAAAGACGTGAAACGCTCCCCGCTCCCCCCCGTACTTTCTATATATGCTACCTCATGGCAACATTAACCATAAACCTGAAATTCATTTTCACTGCAATGCAGACGACACACACCTATATCTGTCAATGATTCCAGGGAAGGACTTCCCGATTGCAAGATTGGAATTATGCCTCAAAGACAGAAAATATTGGATGTCGTATAATTACTTATCGCTAGATTCAGATTAAACAGATGCGATATTCTTGGGCCTGAAAAGCCTAACACAAGATTCAAAAGCTAGGCGCTGGACCTGGATGGAAACGTGGTAGATGAAAGTCTTGTTCAAGATCTTGTGGTTGCCATTGACTCACCTTTAGAACGGGCTGCCAAAAATATAGCGAGAGTAGTATTCTTCCAAGATTAGACTCTTCCTAGGCGAAAACAAATTATTCACGCCATTGTTACATCCAGACTGGACCATTGTAACGCTGATTATCTGGTGGCTGAAGTACGGTCACAAATACACTAAAAAATGTTCACAAACTTGCAGTAGCTTGCATTCTGACTGGACGCAGAAAATACGATCACATCACAGCAGTTCTCCCTTCATTACATTGGCTTCCAATAAAGCATTGAGCTGACATTAGCTTTATTACTGCTAGCATTAAAGGCTGTCAGTGGGTCAGCATCCACATTTCAAAAGCAAAGGTGAGAAAGTGGCATTCAAAGGTACCTCATTATGTAAAAATTACTGTTATCATTGAAACGCAATACACAAATCCCCTGCACTGGTAATGGCAGAGTTGTGTTTCAGAATCCCTCGCAAATCAGAAACAAAGCTGTATTGTAGCCATTACTTGACTTCACACCAATTTTAAAATTGGCCAATTAAACCTCGTAATGCTTCGGCACGGAGGTACGATATCAGCCTGCCTAACGATGGGGCTTAGCTCCAGCATTACATTGATGAGTAAAGCTGCATTTACTCTAAGAGCTTGGTAATGATATAATTGCTGGGCCATCGTTTATTTGTATTTCCTTTTCCACCGCTCCTCGGTATTTACCTGAAATAACCCCCATTTCCAAACACGCTATAACCATAAAATAGCTATAATAAATCAACAGTTAAATAT
>JAOYSI010002956.1:0-15555 GCA_025775065.1 Hiodon alosoides
AATTGTTGTTAATTTAATGATTTTTCCTATGTTGGCTATTAATTTATTAATTTTGTACTTCTAAAACTTGTCCTTAATTTTCTCCTTCACTCAACCCCCCCCCCCCCCCAAGGGTCGCTGGTTATGTCTGTCCTGTAAACAATTTGGCCTGCTTAATAAATCCCAGACTGGCGTGCGTTAGCCTTTAGCTGCGAAGGTGATGTTCATCTCTCCAATAGCCTCACACCTATGTCGAAATACAGTGGCATGCTCAAAGCGCCGTCTTACAGCTGAAAGAGGGGCACATTCTCCCCAAACGACAAAGAACTGTGGCCTCAGCAACTTGATTCGCTCGTGTGGGCCTCTGAATTAGGAGAGCTCATAAATATTTGAGATTGCTGCATGCCTTTCCGTTCTGAGTGGTCATCTAAAAGTTGTAACCCCTAATTCCCCAAATTGATTTTTTATGTTTATGTTTTAGTTTTTCTTTTTTTTCTTTTTAAACTTGGAGTGGAATTTTGCCAAGCAGTTTTTTACTAAAATAATTTGACCTAATTCGGGAGTCTTTGTACCTTGTTAAAGGTAGGGCAGGGCTACACACAAGCCTTCAGAAATCGCAGACCAATTTGACTTGCATCTTCGGTAGATACACACTGATTTGCAATTAATACACCATCTTTTCATTAACAAGATGCATCGAGGGCAGATTGATTGTTTGGACTATATTTTATTTATTTAAAATATAAATATTGTCTGGTTTTGCAACTGAAAGGGCACCGTACAGATTTTTTTGTTAGTACTAGCGACGTCAAAATGGTCGATTTGCCTTAATTCTGTGTTTTTCTTCGTAATGGCCATCAGCTTGCCCGGGTGATCTCTACGGCGACGAGCGCTTCTTTGTGTTTCAGCAGGAGCACTCGACAGTGTAAAGAGTTAAGAGTGACTAAAGCGAAGGCCGCTGTGTCAATATATCTGCATTTTCAGAACGCAGCAAAACGTTTCCACTGAGGTTTTCCTTCTTTTTCCTGCCTGTAAAACGCACAGTTCTGCACTAATGCCACCTCTGAGGATGTCTCATTACACCCCAGTACTGAAGCCACATCTAATAGGAATAACTTTGATGTACTGCAGAAAACCATCAGACAACCATCTGTGAACCACAATTGTTTGTTGTGCTGAAATGAGTACGCAAAAGCGCATAAACACCGGTTGATCTCAATGCATCTTGAACTATAGGGCTGTAGAATATTAGAAGGCAAGGCATTAGTGCCCCATTAAACCTCCGCAGGGATCAATCACACGCAGATTAGTGCTGAAGATCTTTACTTATGCAGCCATTAAAATCACTGTATGCCCTGTGAATTCCAATTTCTGGAAGCATTGTAGCCCTGTTGCTGCTGAGTGCAGGACAATCTGTTCTCCGGCTGATAACGTAATCAAGTTAGAGTTGGTTTTATTCGGACATCTCAAAGCCGCACTCATTCTTCCTTTTAGTGTATTTGCGGCTTATTTAAATAAAAGTGTTGTTTAGCCACACCTATTTACCCCAGGCTTTGTCTGTGTGTCCTTCACTGGGCCCCGAGGGTAGAGATGTCCTGGTTCAGGTTCGAGGGCCTCGGGGCCTGCCCTGTGCATGTGTGGCGGCTGAGTCGCCGGGAGGCCACAGGATGTTTTTTGGTGCCGATCCCGAGGTTGTAATTCCCCGCTTTAAAGAAAGCTGCAAAGCCAGTAATCCTCCCCCCTGCAAGCTCTGGATCTCGGCATCAGTTATCCCCGGCTTAAAAACCCCCGTCTGCAATTACAGGGGCGTCTCAGGTCAGCGCTGGTGACTGGCCGGTCCTCTCTCTCGCCCCGGCCCGCTTATTTCACCTTCCGTGTCACTTGCTTGGTAACCACTTCTATTTTCAGCACTACCTGCGTCTGAGCCCTCCCAACCAGGCGGAGGACGTCCGACCGGGCACCCCCGGCAGCATTGGCCAAAATCTCCTGCTTTTAATGCAGCCTGGCGGTTCTCTCATATTACGTCATTTGCGCCAAAGGTCATTTACAGAGCCCAACAAGTACCCTTTGTGTGTAGTCCTCACTAGGTTTTTGTAATGATGCCGGTTTGACCCCTTCTGTGAGATTTTATTTGTGCCAATGTAACCGGCTGGCATGGCGATCTGGGGGTAGGGCCTTGTGAATCTGCATGGAGAATTGCCCTCTGATATGACTGGCCTGCATGCTTCAAATGCCTTTACATAATTACGCTTTTAACTTTAGTTAGAAGAATTATATATTTTTTGTTTCTGTCATGACTGGGTCTGCCAAGCGAGCTGGACTCCCTCTGTGAGGGAGAACTTGGCCTTGTCTTGCTGAATCCAGATGTTTTCCAACAGAACAACATCTGAAAATATTTAATTCCTTTCCCTTAGGGGTGAAAATTGAGTCCTGCATATAGCCTATTTACAGTGGCAACTGCCCTCTTCCATAAATCAGTTTTAACTGGAGAGAGATTAAACATATGAAGACTGCTATATTCTTATTTGATTTTCTTCAATTTGTTTACAGTTCATTTGTTAAAAGAAAATTCAGTAGGAATTAAAAGACATTTACTTATCACTTTGTTTCTGGCACTCACTGTGTACGCTGGTTTTTATTTAATTTGGGGTTTATATACAAGTCCATTTCATTGGTTGACTAATTATTCCTCTTATGGGAACTAATTAACAAAAAAGAATGTAGATGAATCTCCATTACTTCAGTATGTTTACTAAATCCTACGGGGATTTAAATAAACATTTAAATAAGGGGATTTTTCTTTTGACCATACTGAGTGAGCGCAGTCGATATACATTGAAATGGATGTGGAATTAGAAACAAATACGAATCACAGGACCAGGATCGGGGCACTGTAATGGATCATCTGTACAATTGGACCGAAAAGATATGTTCTGGACGATTTTTTTCTTCCTATTTGAAACCACAAATAGTGATATGTTTTTTCTGGTTGGACCCTTTTGTTGTTGTATGCAGTTTGATTAGCAATTTGTGCCAAATTCACAACTTTTTTTGTAACTCATAAGTTTATTTTTAAGTGCTAACACTGCCACCCCATGGGTAGGATTTGAAAATGAAAGGCGATGTTAAATTTGAATGAAATTAGTGTCATTGTTTTTCCGACCTTTTCAAAGAAAAAGGACTTGGTGGGGAAAATACTTGTTCTTGGTAGACTCTGACAGGCACATGTTGGTATTTCTGTACCAAGTCTGTAGCAATTCCTGCCCCCTCCGCACCCACAGAAACGTGTGGCTTTGCACAGTGTCGATCAGCGGCGTAAGAGAACTGCACGTCTGGGTCCCAATTCCGCACTGCCAGCCCCGTCCACAAGACCCCCATAGGCCCGTTCCTGCAGCTGCGAGACTGAGAAGTCCACAGTATAGCCTGTCACAAAGGCACAGTTTAAAATATGGCCTGCGAATGTAAGACTGGGGCCGCTCATCAGAAACTAAGACTCACAGCAGTGCCACTTAGGGTCCATTACGGACTCACTCCCAGCCAAGCCCGTGCACGCTCAGGGGCTGATGTTTAGAGTGTCGGACTGCTGGGGCCATCTGTGCCCGACCGTGTGCTCTGTTAGTGCGGTCAGAGAACTTTTCAGGGCAAGTAACTGCGGGGAGGCTGGGTTTTTAACCAGGGCGAGTTCTCTGCCCTCAGTCGATAACGGAGCGTAAAAACCTAATAAAAATATGTTAGGCCTTGTGTAACAGCAGTAGAAAACGAAGGTGCCATATTATTTGTGTGTTAATACAGGGGTAATTGGCCGTTTTAGAGGAAAAACGTTGTTTTGGTAAAGACTTAGCATTTGAAAAAGAGTTAAAGGTGGTTGATATAGGTTGGAGTGGTTTTTAGTATGCTATCTTGATGAACGTTTGTAAAACGTTCCTGTGTCCAGCAGTTAAACGCTTGATGTGTACAGTTATTCATGCTCTCTCTGTTTTTACTTTCTCTATACCAGTAAGTGAGATTTAATGATTAACATTAACAAATCATACTACGCTGAGATTTTAAAGATCGTACTCCCAATGATTAGGTTAACAAATCTTTCCGTGCTGTGATTTTAAAGATCGTACCCCAATGATTAGGTTAACGAACCTTCCCGTGCTGAGATTTTAATGATTGTATCCCAATGCTTAACGCTTTGTTAACTCTTATCCACCATAAGCTGCAGAAACCACTATAATGTTATATGAACTCACAGGGTTTAAATACAGAATAGTCCTACAGGGAAGGCTTTGAGGTTTATTTAAGCAAAAACATTTTATTTTAGTCTTGTTTTTGGTGTTGATTTTAGGCCTTCTGTGCCACTTGGTAAAATGCATTGTGACTAAAACATGTGGATTTGGGCCTGGGCCTGGAGCTCAGTCTAGCAATGAATAGATGACTGCTTTTGTTTTTCTCCGAATGTAATATTGTAAGAAATCCAGATTTTTGACCTATGGTGCCTAATGATTCAAAGTCCAGTGTTCAGAGTCAAGGTGCCCATTGTGTAATGCTTTGTCTTTCTTTTGAACCCCGTCGGCGGGACTGACTTATCCCCTCTGCTGTTTGTTTTCAGATCGACGCCCTGAGTAAAAGGAGTAAAGAGTCTGAGGCCGCCTTCTTGAACGTATATAAGAGATTAATTGATGCCCCAGGTAAGCGATGATGTCTGGTCTAGCACTTGGTTGGAGCGCAGGCCTATCTGTCTGCCTTATATGGGACTACAGTGTCTTTCTGGTTCTGTTTTAATGGCTCCCCCTGAAGCTGCCGGGTCACATACGGCTGTAACGATTTAAGTGGCTTGGCCTCACCTCAGTGTGACTCACTGTCACAGTGGAACAAGAAACGAACTAAACGTAAAAGCTTTTGGCTTTAATTTTTTTTTTTTTTTCCCCTCACTGCTGGACTAAGTGGGACAGGAGTAGGGGAACAACTGGCGTGACGCCCTAGTAGTTCAGTGCACAACCTTCCCAAAGCAACAGAGGCCGGCCGGCAGACAGACAGGGAAGGCTGTTTGAACAGGCCTGGAGAACCGCTTAGTCTATCAGAATGTTACTGCTGCGGTGGTCTGGAGTTCCCAGCTCCTCTAAACCAAAGGGGGTCATCCTACGGCTTACTGTTACACACGGGGGGCCCAGAGCCTGCCAAGTATGAGCGGCAACCGGAGACCTTCCTGCCATTGCTCTCTGACATCTGATTGTGTGTGTGTGCGCGTGTGTGTGCGCGTGTGTGTGCGCGTGCGTGTGGGCGTGCGTGTGGGCGTGCGTGTGTCTGTGTGTGTCTGTGTGTGTGTGTGTTTGTGTGTGTGTGTCTGTGTGTGTGTGTTTCTGTGTCTGTGTGTGTGTGTGTGTGTGTGTGTGTGTGTGTGTTTGCCTGTGTCTGTGCGTGCGTGCGTGCGTGTGTGCGTGCATGTGAGGGAGAAGAACTCTAAGCTTCTTGCAGTCTGGAATGTTTGTGTCTGCTTATTGCCTTAATCTAGTGCCTGTGCTTGCATGTCCGAGCATCTCTGTCTTGTCTATGGTTGCGATTGGTGCGTTACTGATTATCTTAAAACAGGCTCTCGTGTTTATGCGTGCTTGTTCGGGGGGGGTCCCTACCCTGCTACTCCAGAGACAAAGACACATACTCACAAATGGACCTGCCAGTTCTCTCTCTCTCTCTCTCTCCCCCCCTCTCCTTCATTATTGTGACACAGAGAGAGTGTCCGTTCCTTTCAGCTCCGGCTAGTGTTCCGCCGGCAGCCCGGCCGACCGTCTCCAGTGCAGTGCCGCACACAGCCATACCGACCAGCGCTGGTCTGGCCGTCGCCTGCGCTCGCCTCCCCATCCCCGTGACGAACCCCTGAGCGTTGACCTGTCACTGCTGCTCATTTTGAACTGGGCCGGTCCTCGCACCGCAGCTGAGATTTCTGCGCTGTGTGCGCCTGCTCTGGTCATGCTCACACTGTATCAGTGCTCCGAGTGCACTTGTCATCCTGACGCCCTGCTTGTGCTAGTGCTGCGTGTCGTGTCGTCCCACGGGACAGGGACCCACTGGGGGGGGGGGGGGGTGTTGGATTTGGGGTGATTCAATCCGTCTTGGCGTGGCGGAGTGCAGTGGGGCGTACGCAACAGCCCAGGCCGACTTCCTCCGCACCAAGTTGACGTGTTTACACAGAGGAGCGTTTTTATTTTTTATTTTTTTACACAAATAAAAAACAAAAATTTGGGCAAGCACCAAATACAGCACAGAACACACCCAAGCCTATGCACACGCGCACAGGATAGCAGTTTAAATTCAGCAAGACAAATAACTGGTTTCTGAGCTGCGATGGATGACACAATGTCGGTGGATTTATACTACATGCAAACCTAACAGTGACAGCGCTTGGAACACTGCTGACATCGTTTTGTGTTTCTGATTACACTTGGTACGAGTCTTCCCAGGACCGAAAAGGGTCTGGTATGGGTGGGCACAGTGGTCTCTTAAATTCTGTGGCGCCAACCTTTTCATCAGTGCTGTGGAACCACACAGAGATTCAACCTAAACATGGATGCATCAAAAAAATGTGCATCATGCTAGTAACCAGCTAATCTTTTCATTGGATTAAATCTAAAAAGCGCTCCTGTCTAGTATATGGTGGAGCTGGACTGGACTTTCCCCATTAGGGAGGACGGCTCCCTCTTTCTTTACTGTGTATCACTGATGTGCTTTGGGATCCCTGCGCTTCTGTCCTTTGTGCCCCTGTATTCTCTCCAACATTTCACGCTCTGTCTGTCTGCATGCAGCCAGCTCGCTCCTGCCGTCACCTCACTGCCACTTTCTCTCGCCCACCTTCTCCCCCCTCTTTTGTCCCGGCAGGGCTCTTGGGGCTAATGTAATCATATGATTACATAATTAACCCAGCTGTCTCATTAAAGAAAATCAACTGGAATTAGGGCATAATTAGTCATACAGCAATTAGCATGCTGATGATGGGCCCTGATGAGGCGGCCAGGCCTTGGAGGAGACCACCGCGGGGCTGTGAGAGTTTCTGCCCCAGACCAAGTGTCACCCAGCAGGGGCAACAGCCAGC
Source organism: Hiodon alosoides (assembly GCA_025775065.1). Classification (NCBI taxonomy): domain Eukaryota; kingdom Metazoa; phylum Chordata; class Actinopteri; order Hiodontiformes; family Hiodontidae; genus Hiodon; species Hiodon alosoides. The sequence goes on from JAOYSI010002956.1 coordinate 7,055, forward strand.
CCCTCCTCCTCAGCCACTTCCGTTTCCACCGGGGTGGGGGGTTTTCATGCTGTACTTAAAAAGTTGAAGTTAGAGATTCATTTCAGTTTCACACGCTAGTGCATACCAGGTGCTGTCTGTAGATAAACTGTAAAACTCTGTTGTGCCTCTCCTTATTCAATTTTAAAACCTAAAACCATCTTTAGTGCACATTTACTGAAAAACCCTTAGCTTCTGCCTTTCCTCTCAGCTTTTCCATACGAATCCGCTGGGATATTTATTCATCACTGGCACAGCCCTCCCTGATTGGGCCTCCTCTACCCATGAAGCGATGTCACGTGACTGAGCTGTGTTTCTGGGGTCCTGCTGCTTCAAGATTCCAAAGGGGACGCTATCCGAAACCGTGCCTCCCCCGATCGACCGCTAGAGTAATTAATCAACGAGTCGTACGGTGTCTGTCTGTTAAAAAGGACGTTTGGACAGAACAAGCTGCAGATGCTCCAACCCCGAGTCGCTTTGGTTCGCTGAGATACTACATCGGCTGAAAAACACCCAGGCTTTAGATGTTCACGACTAACGCATTCTGCACTGGGCCAGCAGGGCGCCGGCACTGCTGTCAGAGCAGAACACGGGCTCTGAACTGTAAATTTCTTCTTATTGCCCCGGGGCAAACCAGGTCAGCATTAGCATGTTCCAGGAAAAGAGCCTGTATCTGGCCCCACCTGGCCCAAGGTCCAGACTCTGCCCCCTCCCAGACGTTAACTGGGAACAGAAACGACCGTGCCTAAATGAGTTACGTGCCGATTATTTCTGCTGGAGCTGTTGGAGAAGGAGTCCCAGGTTAGATGGCCTGTTTTTGCGTCTTGTTTGTGACAGTTTGGTGAATTTGGTGGCCTATGACCTGCTCCAGCGTTTGCCTTGCTCATTGGGCAATCGGTCCTTAAAAGCGCTAATAAAGGGCAAGCTGTGGATGTCCCCTCTATTTCGTCTGGCCCAGAACAATGGCCAGTTGGGAGGAAGCATATAAACAAGAAGGCAGTGCACTGACCTTCATATGCTCAGGATCCTTGTGTGCTATGTCCCCATGTGTCACAGTGGTTAAGGGCCCAGACGTATGGTTGTAGGTTCATGTCCTAGGATAGAGCATTGAGGTTGTACGAGGTGGTAGTTGAAGTTAATATGCAGTTCTGTATGAGGGGTGTGACAAACGTGTACAAGTGCAACAGAGACAGACTTTGTGTTGGTAAGTAACGGCTAAGGTGGAGCTACTGCTGCTGCAGGAGATGGCGGGAGTGCATTTAACCCTGCCTACGCCTGCGTTTCAGACCCAGCGCCGGCCCTGGAGCTGGGGCAGCAGCTGCAGCTGAAGGTCCAGAGGATGCACGACGTGGAGACTGAGAACCAGAAGCTGTGTCAGACCATCGAGGACTACAACAAGGAGTTCGCCGAGGTCAAGAACCGGGGTGAGAGAGCCGAAACAAGCCGCTGTCGCGCACCGACGCCCTTCCAGAACAAGCCCGGTTATCGAAGCATAGTCCGAGGTGGATGACAAATATTACAGAAAGGCGTTTCCCAGCTCCTGTGATTGGGTGATTCCTTCGTAACGTGCGCCCTTGTATGTTCTACGTGGTCCGTGACTTTGATCATAATACAGAGGTAACCCAGTTTGGAAATTTGACTTATTACTTGGGAGTTATTAAGTTTGGGAGAATTGTGTTACTGGTAATGGTGTGTGTGTGTGTGTGTGTGTGTGTGTGTGTGTGTGTGTGTGTGTGTGTGTGTTTTTAAATTCACGTTTTATAAAATTTTATAAAAGCTCAGTCCACTTATTAAAAATACTGAAAGAAGAATCCCCTGGATATGGTGTTTGAAAGCACAGGGTGGGAATCTCTCCTTTATATAACCCTGTTCACGCTCAAATATGCCATGGCATGTCTTCATGTAGACACTGTTCAGATGGTATCTGATTGTGAAGCTAGCTTCTAAAATTACGTGAATTTCCTGCCTTGAATTCCCATGTTTTTGAAAATGACTTGGACGCTAGGTTAGACATGCCTACAGCCTCTAGTTGTGTTGTAAAATCCACCTTCTCCCCCTCCAACCCACCCCCCTACCCTCCCATTGGCGCTGCTGCTTGGAATTCGCTTCCCACTAAGAGCTAATTGAACCAGCTCAATACCGGCAATATTTTATTTTGCCATTGATTTTTTTTCTCTCTTTTTCTTCTTCTCTTCTCGCTTCACCCTCTGCCTCCTCCTTGTTGGCTGGACTGAAGATAACCCACCCGAGCCCACAGCAGCCCCTCCCCCCTCCTCCCTGAACCCCCTTGATTCTTCCCAGCTGAGGCCATTGATCCCCCGCAACCTAAATGTTTAAAGTTCAATTTAACAGTTAAGGGGTAAAAGGTCTCTGAAGGGACTCGTCGCCATTGATTATGTGTCAGGGCTGAAGCGCTGGAGTTTAAATCACCGCTGAGGAGGGAATGAAGGGAGTGTGGGGAAACCTGAGCCCATCCCAGGCACGGACGCGCACGTGCGATGCCTCTTGCCCCCTTCGGCCCCGCGGCGCCTTGCGTGCCAGCGCAGCCGCTATTGTGGAAGGCCGTGTCTAGATGAAAAATGCATGGTTTTACAGAGAGGGAAAACAGCCCTGAAAAGGAGAGTTAGAGCCGGAGAAAAGCGTTTTCCCCAACGTTTATTAAAAATAAATAAACTCCTCACACCTTTCAGTCAATGTGTTTTCCATGATAGCTTTCTTGCTGGTTTTATTTATTTTTTCCCATCTTTGCTAGGTGGCATGTGAGAGCGTCATCATACTCTACTCTGAGTTGACACCTCGGTTGTGAAATGAGTTATTTCAGCCCGGAGGCTGGCGATGGGTGAAATTCCTGCATTGTCTCCATGTTTTGGGGGCACTGTCCGTAGATCGCTTTGCGACAGGTGGGCTGTCTCGGTGGCCTCCCTTGACGTCTCAAGAGTGCGGGGATTTTCGAGCTTTGCAGGTAACATATCGCTGACCTCAACCTGACCTCCCTTTCGCCCCTTCCGCCAGAAGTCACAATCGAAGCACTTAAGGAGAAGATCCGAGAGTACGAACAGTCTCTGCAGAACCAGGCGGCGAACCTGGCCCAGGAGAAGGAGCAGCAGCTTCACAATGACTATGCAGAAAAGGAGAGGTGAGTGGGAGCCCTGCCGGCCGGCCGGCCGACCTCCGTTGTTTTAGGGACCAATAAAAATCCCTTGTGTATGCAGTGGGGCGGAGTAATATTTGGGTTCCTTGAACTTCCTCTGGTGTCTGGCACTGATGGCGTGTTCTCAGCAGAGCTCTGGGACATTGACCCAGCTGAGCGACGCTGAGTGCCTTCCTGACGGTTGTTTACTTATCCGTGCTGGTGCTGACACACACTGCACTGAGGAACACCGTTGATATGTATTGACATTTTGGAGCTTGGTAAATTCGCTGGCTTAGATGGTGTCAGCAGTCATGGTCTTACTACCCAGGGGCCAATGAGAGGACTGTCCCTTGCGATCTGTCAGCACAGGACCGGTTTCTCTTCGGTTTTCTACCAATAAAATATCATTTTTAGTGAGAGGCCAGAGTGACTGTGTCTTTACTGACAGAACGTAGAAAGTCCCGAACACACTTACAGCCAGGGGAACCTGTTGCAGCTGTAGCTTTGGATGTGAACTGCGTGCTTTGCAGTGACATTGCTTACTGAATGCTAAACCAGCAGAAAGGGGGAGTCTCTCTGTGTTGGAGTTTAATCAGAAGCTGTCAGCTGTTTATGGGGGAATGGGGGGTTACTCTGGCTATAAGTGTGTTCAGGGTTTTCTACATGCTGTCAGGTAGCTAAGTAAATTAACTTACAGTATTTCATTTGAGTAATGCAGTGTTTTCTCGCTAATGACCTCAGACCCCTTTCAAGCTGAAGTTGTCTCCAGCAAATTGCAGGCATTGTGGTCTGTGTGAAAGAGTCAATGGAGGAAAATGCCTGCAATTTGTAGGCTATGTTTAGATGGAGCTGGAGTCAATGCAAGCGTATCTATGCATTTATTTTTATGTGTTGTCATGACGCATTACATAAGGGTGTGCCCAATCACGGATAATTACGTGACACAACGTCTGGCGGGATTATTTACTTTCCCATGTGACTGCAAACACACCAATGTTTTTATTAGCTTTTTTGAACATTCATTTGACTTTTTTGAAACGATGGGTAATGGGCAGGATAGTAAAGTTACTGAACTCTCACGCATTTTTGTGTCGAGGCGGAGATTTGAATGCCACACCCCGGCACAATGAGGGATGCCTCTGTTTCTGCTAAGATTGCTGACATGCTGGCTGCTAGAGGGATTCAACGAAACCCCCTTTGTAAAGCTCTCTTCCTGGCCTAGTTAAACTCAACACAAGACCGGCCAGCACCACATCTGCGAATATAAAATACATTTCCTCACTGCCATTTCAAGTTAACGAAGAACTAAACGACTCCGGCCATTTCACACCGTGCAGCTATTTTGTTTGTGTGTGAAAGGGGTGTTATCCAACAATATTGAATTATGCTAAGCTACCTAAAATTTTTCAGACCCAGAAAATATCTCTAGCTGACAAAGCAACTGAATTTTTTCTGCTATTCTATATGCAAAGAGAATAGATGCTTGAAATGTAAAATGACTGCAGACACGCTAAACCATGATTTACTGCCAGTTTAAGGTCAGTGTCATGTCTAAAGAGAGGGGAGTATCCAAAGAGGGGTTGACGGCATGCAGATCGACGTTCCAGGTGAAAAGTCCTTATTTCGTTCATGGCGTTTTGAGCACCCGCGTTTTGAAGCTTTCCGTGCGTATGTTATGAATCAAGTGTTTACGTGTCTCTTCCTCCCACTGGAAATGAACGAGAAGTTGCACGGGATTTGTATTGCACTTTGAGCACAACAGAACAATGGTCTTCACAGGTTCCTTCACACTTCCGATATGTAAATGGTTTCGAGGGGATCTGGAAAACAACGGAGTCGCTTTGAAATAACCAGTATCCCATGTAAACAGGATTTAAAATGGACCGCTCATTCAGCGGAAGTGCAGATGCCCGTATAGCTACATTGTGACGTCATTGGCCGGGAGAGCGATCCAAACTCCACTTCCTGTCCGTAGCTTTGGTCTGGCACTCGCTACAAAGCCTGGAAGTTTTGTTTTGATGGTCCTGGCGAGGTAATGCCAGGGCACTACGGAGCCCCCTCAGGCATGCTCTTCCTGACTGAGGAAGTGAGAATGTGCTCTGGAACTCCTGCCAAACACTGAGACAGCCTCAGTGTGGAATGTCCATTGGTTTAGGCATGCGTCAGTGTCGTTCAAAAGCAGCTTACCCTCGATCACAGTCAGATAAGTGGGGTGAACTGCTGCCTTGAATGTCTAAAGACTTTTGGTGTTTCAGTGGGTAATTACCTCACTCTCCAATGGATTTATATTTTAACTCTTGCATTTCTATTTTTGGATACAGAAGTCAAGTCCACAGTACTTAAAATCAGACTTAAGGGTGACTTCTGACTGTGCTGAAGTGTTCTGTGAAATATTATAAATGTATTATTCATTTAGGCGTCTTCATGCTGTTCCTCAGTTTAGCAGTGAATGGAGTTGATGGAACCCCTTAAGCGGCCCTCTCCACTTAGGCTGACTCAAGCCCGTGGAAGACCTTTTGTGTCTGATTAGTGTTATCCCAGATGGTTGCTGAAACACAACATTTAAAAAATTTTTTAAATAGAAAGTGTCTTTTTGGATGGGCTTGTGAGCGTGCGAGGAGTCCCACGTTGGAAATTTCTTAAACAGTAGAGGTTTGAGATTGAGTGCTTTTCTGATTCTGGCTCTCTCCTTCCCGTCTCTCCAGAAAGCTGCAGGAGAACCAGGAGTCGATGGTCTCCAAGCTGGAGGAGGCTGACCACAAGGCCCTGTCCCTACAGACAGGTACCCAGGACCCACTGTAGAACACCCCCCCGGCCAGCTTCTAGACAACCCTACAGGAATATGCACGCCAGCGTTAGAATTCCTCCGAGTGGACTTTCTCGGTTTCTTTTTAGTTTCATTACATCTGTCCCCTTTTTAATCTGTATCAACCCCCGAATGGCACCGTGTCCGACTGTGTGCGCTCGCGGCTGGCTCGTGAGTAATGTGCAGTTGTCGTATCCGACGTGCTTATTGCTCCTCAGCCGACACTTCCTGTCCGCGTCGATACCCTTACTGTCGTGTGCCGTTGTTCTCTCAGTCAGTTTGGCAAATGGGTTGGGGCGCCCGGGAGAACTTTGGCCCAGACGCCGTGTGGCACTCTGTGTCTGAGCCCCTCCCACTGTTCCAGATTGGCTCCCCTCACTCTTTGGTCCCACTCAGTCTCAAAAGGGGCTATTTGTTTGTGTTTTTTTTTGTTTGTTTTCCTTCTTCAGCCCTCGAAGCTACTCAGGCAGAACTTTTCGATCTGAAGAACAAGTATGACGAAGAGTCCACAGCAAAGTAAGTCGCCCCCTCCCTCTTGAATACTCCCTACAGACAGGGCAGGGCAACAACTGCTGGCCTCTTCATGAGGAAAAACAGGGGATTGTTGTTTTCCAAAGCGTGGGGTTTTCAGATTTTACCTTAACCTCTGGTAACCTTAATACACTGCTTTTTGGAGTATTTTTCTCGTCAGATCTCACATTGTCACCGCTGAAACATTCACTGACTCAGTGCTTGGGAGGGTTGTCCCTAACAGCAGAGCTTAGCTTCACAGCTTGCAAAATAAGTCCTCTAATGCAGACGCCCAAAAATTCATGTCAGTTAGGCACCAGAAATATGGAAAAACATTTCTTTAGTCCATTGTTTTCCTCCAAAGCCGTGTGTCATTCTAGAAACTTGTTTTCCCTCCTTTTCACATGGGGAGGTCTCAAACCATGGGTGGTACGCAGTTTTTTGCCGCACAGCCCGACTGTCTGGCGTGCGAGTTGCCTGAAGGCAGGAGGTGCCATTGGAGCCTAAGGGCTGATCTGCGGCGGGTTAACGTCTATCCGCTGCCTGCGTTGGCAGGGTTGCCAGGTGTGGCGGAGGGCGAGCGTAGGAGCCGTCAGGGCTCTCCCTGTGGTCGGGGCGCGGGCTACAGTTTCCGCGTCAAGCTGTCACAAAGGAATGCTGCCTATTGCTGAGCCCGCTCCCCGGGGCTATTTTGGTTCTTACCACCCAGCTCTTGGAAGCCTCTTAATTATAGCAGCAGCCATCCGAATGAAAGGGAGCAGTTGCCAGGCCCGTGTGCAGGCTTTGAAGAGAGCTAGGAACCCTCAGCCCCTCCCCCAGCTTCCGTTCCTCCTCACGCCGGCCGCGCTAGAGGTCTTTTCATCCTGTCCCCAACCCAGGCTGCGCGCAGGGCGGCCCGGCCCGGCCCGGCTGACGTTTGTCGGGTTTGCGCCTTCTGTAACCCGGCCCGGATGCGCTCCTGTGCCGCGTAACCCGCTCGCTTGTCAGAACTGCAGCCCTTCAGATGTGTTAATGTTCGTCTGGGCTGTGTCTGGTGGCTCGTCTTATCAAATGATTATTTTGACAGGTGATGAACTGTGAGTCAGACTCGCCCATCACTCACGGCTGCGAATTAAAGCAGCGATGCAAAATAACTCAAGACTGCCGAACGCACAGAGGGCACAGGAACTTTTTTTTTTTATTCCGTTTTAATTTTTTATTTTTGTATAAACGTTGGGAACACTTTGTACCTGTAAACACTGCACTTTGTTTCTAACTGCGTAAGCCTCATCGCGGATCAGTGGCGTCAGGGAGTTTTTTCCTCCACTCTTCGCTATCCACAATCTTTTGTTTTCTGCCAGACAGGAAGTCTGATGCACGTTTTTAGTCTGCGTGTGTTCTTGCATGCTTTGCATACCAAGAGTCGCTCCTGTGTGCTCTGCGCCTCCTATGTGCCTCAACTGTCAGATTAAAGAGGGGGGTGGGGATCTTTGAGGAGGCCTCACCCTCTGTCTCTTTCAGTACGGCTAAACCCCCCCCCCCCTTTCACCCCTCTGCACATGCTAGGGCATTGCTAATGCATTGCTTAACTATCCCTGTACTCCCTACCGGAAAATAAAGGCGGCAAATAACTCTCAGAAGCCAACTTCCTGTAATCCAAGCAAACTGCTTCTTGGATTTCCTCCCAAGTGATTCCCACCTTCACTAAGTATCTTGCAGAAACCTATGGTACGTCAAGCGAATCAGAGGACTGGACTCTCAAATGCCTGTCTGGCTCCAGGCCCCACTGGGAGCATGGTGCCACCACGATCCGGACCGGATCGGTCTTGTTACGGGATGTGAAGCAGGTTCCGTCAGTACGTTGTGTTCAGTCAGCGAGCTGATCGAGAACTGCTCTGAGCTTACTCGGGTCGGCGGCTGGGCTTGGTGCATGAGTGACTGGACTTGGGGGGGGGCCCCCCCCCCCGCGCGGGGGGCGCGGCGGCCCCGGGGGGCCCCGCCGCGGGGGGGGGGGGGGGGGGGGGGGGGGGGGGCGCGGGGGCGGGGGGGGGAGGG
>JAOYSI010002957.1:0-15555 GCA_025775065.1 Hiodon alosoides
CATTGCATTAATAGTCATCTGCAGATTAGTAAAATAATCTATAGTCAATATGCTCTAATGGTTAAATTTAATCATTTCCCCAGTCCATTGTGTTTTGTTGCATTTTTTTTTCTTTTTCTTTAACTTTATGATTGAATTTCAGCAAATCACATCTGGCATAGACAGCAGACCGTTCCTTCTCTCTTATATCAAATCAATGGGCTTGCTGACACACTGGAGCACAGTTGGAAGCACCCGGTGAATAACACTTTTAGGCCGACGGAGAGCCGATTGGGCTGAAATTAATGACAATGGCGGGAGCAAAGTTTGGAGCTTCGGCGTGGGATCTGGGCTCGTTTGAGAATAGGACAGGGATAGCCCAGATTGGATTGCAGAAATCTATGAAGGCAATGATGAATGTCTGAAATAGGTTTGTCTGGCAGTTGATAAGCCATTTGTTTTCATTAGCTTTATGTTTGGCTAAGTCGGGGAAGGCGATTGGCTTCTCCAGCCTCGTTCCCAAACAGAACACGGCGTCTCTGCCAACCAATCAACTTACTTCTCCACCGAGGAAGAAAGGAAAATCAGAAATTAAATTTAAAAAAAATATGCAGTATTGTATAATATTTTCCTTCTCCCCGTTGCGATTTTATTCACCCTGTTGCATGTCCATTAAATACGGACAACTTACCATGTGGAATTAAGGTGGAACACAACATCAAAGCTGTGAATCACGGATGTCAGTAAAATATTCTGCAAAATGGTTCTCTTTCGGCTCAATATAAATGGCAGAACAGTGGCTCTTGAACTTCCCCTTGGTTTCCCCTGCTGGTTAACACCGGTTCAAGCTCTCTCTGGGGTTTGGTAGAGTCACTCTGCTTTCAAGACTGGGCCGCTGTTCGACAAACACATAGTGATTAACTTTTTCGAAAAAATCAATGAATTCAAATGAAATAAGCGAAAAGACATGTAAACGTTTCTCTTACAGTAGGGCGGGATGTCTGAAGTTGAGGTGATCTGAGTTACTGTGAGCAGAGCCATCTGTGGTTGTTTCAGCGCCCTATCGCAACTTCTCACCCGGAGGCCTCAGGCTTTGTGCCGGATACCTAGGCTACCTTATCTTGCCACACAAGAACATGCGCGCCGCTCACTCGTAAACACGTGACGTGCGGCAGCAGCCCTGAGCCGCCTCGCGCGTCAAAAACCGGAGACGCTGGGACTTTTTCACCATAGGGTGGGATCATCTGTAGGGGTTATGACAGCACGTGGCCCGCCGAAGATATGTCCAAATAACAGCTTCCGGGATACCTCAGTACCCGGCAACAAGCGACCTGACACCGGCAGCTCGTGGGGTGGAGGGCTAAAAACACCTAGCTACCTTCACACACCATCCTTAAACTCAAAGGAGATTACGCTCACTGCCTCCAAGCAGTTATAGGTGCTTCTGAGTGTGCTGAGAGTGAGCCCCTGGGAGGGGGCGGGTGGGATGGTGTGAGGGGGTTGGTAGGACAGCCGAACAGCCGAACAGCAGCCGAACAGCGGTGGCTAAACAGCCGCGATCCGGAGTGAGACGAGAGGCCTCCAGTGGTTCTCTAATTGGTAGCCTTCACTATTGATTATGTGATTAGGTATGACTGTGAATATCTGTCATGTCGAGACGGAGGGGGCAGGGAGGAGGGAGGCCTTTGAAACAGATGTGGGGGGAAGGGGAAGATGGAAGAAGCAGGATGGGCGTGACTGGAGAAATGGTGGCAAAATCAATATTTGAAAAACATCGGAAGAAATTGACGAGCAGCTGATGTGAAGATCAGTGTCTAAGGAGCGGTTTGTTTCTGCAGGTTTGCGCGAACGTTGGTGGAATAGGTTTAAGCTGGAATTTTCAGTGAACTCATGTAAGCAAATGTTTTTGAAATTAAACATACTATTGTTTTTCTTCAATTTATCATTATAATTTACTGCTATAAGTTCAATTCAGACACCGTTTCCTGCTTGGTCAGCGAGCTGCATTGATAAAAACTGGGATCCAGATCCTTTTTTTCCACACTTTTAATATGGTCTCTGTGCAGTTCTCTGTCTCACTTGGTCAGTGCCAGTATAAAGCATGCACCTTTGTCACGGTCTTCCTTGTTTTAAACAAAGTTGAACTGCTTTTAGATCAGCTATGACCAAGATTATACATGCTTTTCATGTTTTATCCAAAACACCCTCAAGTGATTTCTCCTTTTGTGGTCTCGTAGAGCTGTGCAGATGATGGAATGTTGCTTCATTCTGTCACAGACGTGTGAAATTTGTGCTCTGCTCCGAGGCTGAGAGAATAGCTTCAGAGTTCCTGCTCCGGGGACCGGGGCACTCATAACAAGGCTCCGACTGGCCAGCTACATCCTCTCTCAAAAGAAGCCCTTTTTTTTCTTTTTTCTTTTTCTCATTCACCCAAGTGGAGGATTATAAATCCTGACAAAGGGGGGCTTGTTTAACCCCCTGCCAGGACGCTGTTCCCGGGATAAACGCACGCGCTGTTTTAAGTTCCCCCTTATCTCATTCACGGGGGTGGCCTTCTGCACCAGCTCGGGTCGGCCCACCTTCTCCGCGGCCGATCGGCTTCGCTTCTGTTTCATTGTCCCCCAGGTTAAACATGCAATCCCGTCAATCTCAGCTGCTCAGTATGCGTTTGACACAGGGCGGGAGGTTGAGCATGCACAGCGATTAGCCGATGCTATTTCCCACCGCAGATCAGACGCTCGTTATTTATTTATATCTGCCCGTAGAATGTCACGAACGGCGAGGCCTGTCGGGCGGGGCAGCCCGTGGGTCGATACGTGTCAAAAGCTCTGAAGACCCGGACGCGCGATAACGTGCAGCGAGGTAGCTGCTTCTTTCCTACGAAAGGCCGCCGGTCCCACGCCTCTGAAGACCACAGCGAGCGCGGAGAAAGGTTGAGGGAGCAGCGCGTGCAGTAATTAGGCAATGCGGCTAGGAACCTGCTCATCTTGGGGATGAGATGATAAATGCAATCGCAGAACCGAAAATAAATAAATAAGTAAATCAATGGGAGTCAAAGGAAGGCTGCTGGGACTGTCTGTCAACAGCTGATTTATCTCTGGCCTGTCAGTCATGAGATCGGCCCTCCCATGTTATAGAGGCCTCGAATTATGTTTTCAGTGGTTGACCCCTGAACAACGACAAAAGAGCCTATTACAAAATAACCGTTCGCTTTGTTTTTCTTAGCCAAGCTGTATGTCTGACGGCTTTTAACATGAAATAAAAAACGTACATATCTGACACTGCTAATGTATTCATGATCTCTCTCTGTCAAACACCCGGCAGCTCTCAACGACAGCTGATTGACATTGACATAGCTCGGAAGATAAAGAATACATAGTAAGTGTTATGAATGTTTTTAAAAAGACTGGCCTTTGATTATGGCCCAACTTCATTAAAAGGGGGCATTTATTTATCCCCACACAAAATGTAATAGTCAATATGACCTCCACGTGCAATAGTTTTATTGACTTCATATTCTAATTAACAAACAAAGCAACTGTCAACAAGATAAGAGTTTGGTTGAAGGGATGTTAAATGGGAGTCGAAAGGACACAGTTCGGTCACTGTCGGTAGTGGTGTAACTACAGTAACTATGTTGGTAAGTCCCATTTGATCGGGGAAACCGCTCATCTCACATACATCGTTTGGAGTATTAATCCTGTGCACACATGCACACAGACAGGCTTAGTCCTGAATACCCAGGAAGGTTTTAACACTGAAGTGGAAAAACAACAGAAATGCCACAACAGATGACTACAAAAGCTAAGCAGACTAATACTGAAGCATAATCCTCCCTGTCATCCTGCTTTGTGAATGTAAACGATACTGTGTATATATATACTTTATTATTATAAACTCTCTGTCATAGGGCCTCATTGAAACTCTGCACAATAGTGTGTGTCAGGAAACAATTATTAAAATATACAAATCCATTTCTACAATGGGGATAATTATACCTTATCGCATTCTCTGCTATGTCCATGTAAGATTTCTCATATTGTCTTAAAAACTGCTTCATCGTATGCAATATATTCATATAAATGTCTCATTACCTAGAAAATGAATTCTAAGCATTAGTTTAACCTGGTTATTTTTGAATATATTTTTTAAACTCTCATATAATTTATATTGTCTCTAAAGTAGAATAGCTGCGGTACACAGCTTCACCCAAGTAGCCAAAGTTAAATCCAGTCGTGACATTTCGATTAACTTGCTTTGGGCATTGCCAGAGGCTGCCCTCGGTGTCTCTCACTTACAAACAGTCTGGAGACAACTGTCATGGGCTCTTTAGCACACGCCTTTCCTCTCTATTTCATATGGACCAATGGAGACGCCTGAAACCAATCACATGCTCCCCCTTTTTTCTGCCAAATTTAATTAGTGCTTCAGTATGGCCAGACGCCTACAACGTTAAGTATGCAATGCTGTGGTTTTTAACATAGTCAGATGTAGGCACTCCGCTTTGCCATGACACAACATATTCTGGTCTGGAATGCAAGTAAATCTGAAAGGTTAAGATTTCAGTTGAAGTGAGAGTTAGATCATAGCTTAATACATTTTATAAAAGCCTACAGCAGCAAAACCCCACAGTGAGTTTAAAATACAACTTGTTCTCTCCGATCATGACTCAAATCGCGTGTATGGTTCACAGGCAGACATTTAGTGTGTTGAGGAAAAAGACAGCCTTGTTAGTTAAAAATGGATGTTGTACCAAAATTGTCAATGCCAGCTTGTGTCTAAGACAGTTTGTTACATTTAGTAATGCTCCTATCAGCTGGATAGCGTGCTGTTTATGCATCTTTGGCGTGGCGTAAAGAACGTGGTCAAAAAACGAATTGCTGTTATAGTTTCCCAGTTGTAAATACCTTTATATTATATTGTCTAACAAGTAATTGGTGTGAGTATTGGATTGACATCAGATGGTATATATCGTATTAGCTTCCTTCCTTTGCTTAGTCTTGGAATTGAAACGTACTGATTTTAAAAAGAACACCCTTGCAATATAGTTCAACCTGTTCTTAAACCTGGGCAGTTAAAAGTGTAGTGCAAGTATTTTACACATGGTCTTCTCAGGAAACTTTTTGCAGGACAATTTGCAGGAATACGCAATATACAACTTTATCAATTGTGATTAATAAATTTTTGTACCCAACCTGTTGTTAGCGATGGCCTTTGTGTGATCATATTCTTGGCATTATATATTGATCCTGAAATAACAAAATACAAGATAATATCAAATGACAGCAAAGTAGTAAATGTAGGTCATCAGAAAGCTTAATGTGTGCATTGTATTAGAATGAATTATTACCTTGTGATCTGGTTGTTCAATGTATTCCCAAGAAACTGCAGCGAAATTAGATATGTCACTGACAAACTACAGGTGAAGTGAAGAGACGCGATTTGGTTGCTCATAGATCCTGGCTATGGATTTGTCCTTGGGTAGGTTCTCTAACAATGGTCACTCCATTGTTTATACATTGCATAATTTATTAAACGGATTTGTGAGTGGCTCGCTATCGCATTCCGAGCCTGCATCCATGTATGAAATCAGAAACAGTAAAAATCAGGGGGATTTGGTGCGCGTGCGGCGACCAGTGATGGCAATCACGCCTGCGGGATTCTACCTGGATGCGTTTGGCCCCCTTACAAAAGAGCCCCACCAAGCCAATGCCAATTTGAGAGCTATAAAGGCACCCCAAAACGGACAGGAAGTTGCAGCCAGGGCAATGGGCGTAATTTTCACCAGGATTACTCGTCTGATTGCCCTTCTAAACAATTTAGGCTCTGGGAGAAGGTATTTACAGACTGATTATACCTCTCAAATTTGCATCAGCTTCAAAGTCTTTTGTTTTGGTCAGCTGGTTAATCGAGAACAAAGCTACTTTTTGGACCATGAAGGAACATTGCCGGTCTTTTGACAAACTGCTAAATTATAAAGTGTTATTGTATACTCTACTTCAATTTACTAAGAATGGAAAGGGGGAGGAAAATAAAAAAAATAAGGTTTTGCCTTTACATAGGTAACACACAGCTAGAATATAATATAGTTTCAGAGCACAGGTCAGAAACGGTCTAAGAAGCAAAATCTCTATTAAGACAGCTTGCATTACGATTGAAGAGGTTGTAAGTGAATGTGTGTGACCTGAGATTCCTACCACAACACAACCTTAAAGACATGATAAGCGTCGCTGTTTATTTCACTGTTTAAGGTTTAAAGTGTGTGTGTGTGTGTGTGTGTGTGTGTGTGTGTGTGTGTTCACTGTAACGACTGAGATATTTAACTGTTATTAAATTATTATTAAAGTGTTTAAGGTTAAATTAAGTCAACCTATTTCACCAGCGTGATCCCTTTTATAGGACCAACTAGTAAGCACGTGTGATTAAAATATGTTTATTTTTACTGTTAATCTAATTATAAATACCATGAAATCACTGCATTGTATGAACTGATTTACCACAAATAACTAATGTTATAATTAAAATTATGGGCTCCTCTGGATGTGGTGGATTATAGGCCAAACTGGATGTGGTGAAAGGATTCTATTTTTATCTGAAAATATTACATGTGTATTTAATTGTTCCACTTTAAAACTAACAAACAATGCCATTGGGAGAAGAAAAAAAAAATGAATAGGATGTGTAATAAGCAAGCTGAATTTCCCAATATTGGAACTCATGTGGTATCAGTGTGGGTTCAGTACTGGAGGAATTTCTATGATGCAAAGGGTTTATGGGGAAAGAGCCTTAAGACGGCTCATAATTACAATTATAAGGAATTTTAAATGGAAGGAGAACTTGAATTGCACGTGCAAATGAAAGTAATGGTGAACCAAAAGAAATAATAAAATCTTGTTTAGGAGCCTTTATGTGAAGCACGTGTTACTCGTTTCTCTTGCGGATAGGATGCCCCCGCTTGTAAATGCTAAATCAGTCTAAAACATTCCAGGCATAATGTGTTGTATGAGCTTTGGGATGCAATTTCATGAACTAATGTATATTAAAGGAAGGAGCTGGACCAGGCGGTTGTGGGTTTGAATCCCAAGAGGGCGACTGCCATTGCGTCCTTTAGCAAAGTACTTTACCTGATTGGCTTCACTAAATATCCTGCGACATAAATAGGAGGCATACACTCAACAAAAAATAAGATAATCATAATAATGTCATAATTCACTTAGGATTAATCGCATCCCTGTAGAATTATAGCCGATTTTCATCAGGGCACACGATTGTTCACAGAAGGTTTGAAGTAGACACAGGGTTTCAAAGCTTTTTGGTAAACGCTAATGTAATTATAAATGTCAGTTATTCAGCACACCAGAATATGAACGGTGTCCATAGCTTTGCTCCAAACTGAGGCAAATCAGTGCTGGGCAAAATAACTGCGCAAGGTGTGTTGCAAGGAGAACAGCGCTACGCTAGCGAAACTGATGCATGGAGGAAGCATTCCATTAACTATTGGCAAATGTTGCTCTTTTGATTTTCAGGCAGAACAAACCCTAGCAGGCCTGATTGTATCCCCTTGCCTATGTGTGTGCTTTTTTAAATTATTATTATTCAAATCTGACAGGCAGGGTTTTTTCTTTTTTTCTTTCCTTTCCAGTTCAGTACCTCAAAACCGTTTGTGGAAACGAAGCACATTATGCTGACATTATTATGCAATTCATCACAAATAATACATTTGTTTACAGGCGCCATCGTGCAGAGCTTAAAGCAATGCATTTTCAAAATAATAAAACCAATAATAAAGGCCTTTAATAATGTATGGGGGGGGGGGGGGTATGCTGAATTGATGATTGGGTCTCGGTTTACAGTTGTTTTAACAGGAACCATTAATGACGATCAACGCCTTTTGAGAGCTGAACTAAACCAGGTGGGTGTTCAGATCTGAAAAACACAATGCTTCTTAAAAGCCTCTGAGAACTTTCCCAGGTTGAAATCAATCTCTTAATCTCCTTGAGTCTTTTGTTTCTGATGAATAAATTAACATTTGATTTTTGGCATGCTAATTTAACCCGAATGATTAATGCTCACCCACCCCCCACCCTCCTCCAGGGGCCTTAAATTAGTTATAAGCAGAAAATGTAATATATGTATTAGAAGATCATGGCACAACTGTTGTTTACTGTGTATAAGCCAATGTCCAAGCGTACTGCCTTTGACCGGAAACTAACACTAAATTGATATTGTTTGGGGCTACTGACATCCAGCAGAGAAAACATGACCTTTCTATGACTACCCAACACATCTCTATTTTTGTCTGACTGAAGTGAAATGGCCCTTGTTCCCATTGATGGCTCCTCTGTTGGAGACATATCTGGGTATGACAAGTTCATCAAATTTCTGCCGTATGAGTTCTGAATGTTAACATGTTCGTTGCTGTTCGAGGAATCGAAATTAGTTTCAATCCTGTTGCTCAGCGGGCACTTTTGTTCAAAGCAACGTGCACAGCTGACCATTCCTGCATCCATTCACTTACCACTACAACACCAGCTGTCCCTATGAGCCGGCAAGTGAGTATGTGCGTTGTACCGGTGCGACAAACACAAACCAACAGTGCATAGGGTCGATCTCCATCTATTCAGAGAGGCTTGATCACTACAGCAAGCTTGCTGTTATTGGTGCAGTCTTATTTTTTTATCAAATTGGAATCCCGGATTACTTTTTGTATTTTCTCCTATTTCTCGATTTGGATTTCCCATTGGTGCCAATGAATCTCGGCACGGTGATGTAAATACCACACGTAGGGAAGGTGAGGAAGTGTGACTAGTCTCCTCCAATTCTAGCTGCCTTCGAGCCACCTGTCTCTTCTGCACTCTGCAAGCTAGACAGGCCAAACTAGAGGTTAAGCCAGAGGCGCGTGCGCCCCTCTCGTGGTACTGGCAGCCAGCAAGCCCCCGACAAGCTGGTAGGAGATGCTCATTTGCAGCGGGACAGGAGAAACCCTACCGATTTAACCCACCCCAATTGTGAACCACGGCTGTGCTCTCTTATTATATAATTTAGGAATTAGACGGCCCAGATTGGAATCCTCAAAACCCAGCCCATAGGGTCAAATCTGCACTCCAGTGAGCACCTTTACTAACTGAGCCACTCTGGCCGAGGGGTTTTTGAATGATACCCAAGTTTGTGTCTGTTGTCTGTGTAAAATGTTTTGATGGTTTGCACCTGTAAACCATTCTTTTCACCCGCAGGTGTTTGGGTATTAGCAGCTTGCCTGATTGCTATAATTGGGCAAAAATGTTACACATTTTTTATCTTTTTATTCAAATGGCGAGAATTGATCAGTTTAGGATTTATAATCCCTTAACAGACATGCCCCCTCCCCCATGTGTGTGTGTACGTGTGCATGCATGTGCGTGTGTGGGTGTGTGTTGGCATATGGGAAAAGTGGCTCCTGGAAGTTATGTAAAAAGCAGAAGTACAGAATTTCTTTCCGCTCTGTGTTTAAAAGAATTTGCTTCCTGGAATTATTTAAATGCCGCTTTTTTTTTTCCTCTTTTGATTTTTTTTGTAATAAACTATGCTTTGGAACAAAGAGGTTTGTTCCTGCATATGGCCTCTCTAAATTCCTCAAAAATCATTAGAATTATCCATTCACTGAAACTTACTGAGCGCGGCGCAGAAAGTCGGAGGCATGGAGTAAGGGCGGATTGAATGGAATAATGCAGTAAAATAGATTAGTCATGCAAAGACCCCACAGCGTCTTTCAGCGGTGTACAATACCGTTTCTTATGACTCTCCTCCGCCTGCACAAAGGCTATGCTCAATATATTAAGGATGAGACATGGTCAGCCATGTAATCTCCCGTTGATTTCTCTGCGCATTTATTCTAGAACGTGTTCAATAAGCCGCTGATGTGCGCTCCTAGCACATAGCTTTAGAGTGCTGTAAGCACGGGGTTCATCCGAGGGGCGGCCGGATGGTCCCGAAACAGCAAAAACAGCTCCTCTTCCCTGACTTGAGAGGAGATGAGTCCTGTTAACGTAAGATAGGGCACATGTGACCTGGATCTTAACATTTTTTTTTGTAGGATGGTTGTATGATGGATGTAGGATGGTTGTATGATGGATGTGCAGGTCGCTCTAATGAGAGCGATGCAGCTAAAATTCAGTGGTCTCACAAATGGATAAGTTGCTGCAAGGCGACAGCAGTGTACACAGATTGTCAACCGTGAGCAAGTTGCCGTGACGTCGTTGAATAATTACTCCACCCATCTAAACCCAAGACGATAATCTTCAACAACACCACCATCAAAAGTATGCATTTATTTATTTATTTATCCGGGGGAGATGAATGATTTCCCGCAGAAAATGTTCTGCGGAAACACAGCTGGCTCTGGGTTAGCCCAGAACAAAAGTCCATGCACCACACAATGACCCACGTCTCCGAACCCCTCGAAAAAGCAAACACCACCGGACGGCCGACATCTCCCCCTGTCCTGCCCAAATACAGTGAATGATATGCACTAAATATTATGACTGCTGAGTCCTGGGGTAATTGATTCCCCGCACACGCAGCTATTTACTTCCCCAAGCTGTTCATTTCACAAATTCTATAACCTTTTAGAAATTGTCTCTGTGGAGAAGATTGTCGCCTGGCTTCAGATTCATTATGGTGATTGAATCCCCTTCAATAGAAAACTGTTTAAAGAGAGAGCACGGCTCGCCTCACTATGTCTCGGTGAGACTTAAGGCAACGCGGTTTAAAAGCTTGGTGGTATAATTCAGAGCCACGGAGCCAAATAATCGCACTGTTTCTGACCTTCATACTATGCAAAAGGGATGCTGTTAAGAGCCATCTTCTTCATTCAGGAGAGTGTGCATCCTTGCTTGGCATTAGAGCATATTTAGAATGGCCAATTAAATGTCCAATGATTATTTTGCAAAGGGAAGAATGACCAGGGCTTGTTATTGCTTTAAGAGAGGGTCTTGTTTACAATAGAATATGATCTCCATACATAATCCCATCCCTTGTGTTCATGCTTTAACTCATGGCACCTGGGCCACCCTTATTCATCACACGGGTGACTACAGAGAGAATTCACACTCTGTTTTTTTTATTTTGTTTTTGTGGAAGATGAGGCGACCAGATGGTATACAATTAAAAAAAAAAAAAGGCTAAAAATTAGGACAGTACTGTATCCCATCAAATAGGCACATGGCTGTGTTGGATTCATTGGGATTTTCCATTTTGCATTATAACCTTTCACATGCAATATTGTCATTTCTTTATTATTCAAACAATAATTTGTCTATGTAATTGCCCCCAGATGAAGCTGTGCGATTTCAGAACTACCACATGCAACGTGGAGATGTATGCCCTGTCCCCATATCCATCGGGTTTGTGCTTGCTTGTTTGTTTTAAAGAGGAGAACAAAGTCGTGGGAATCTCCCGAAGCATGATAGCGCGAGATCAACCCTTAACATCAATTAAAGAAGCAGCAACACATCCTCGACTGCGGGTTACGAGCACAGACTTCACGTCTCACCGGCAGCTGTGGAAATCCTATTTACGTGGGAAGAGCCTCCATATGGGAGATGCAGAAACTGACTGGGTCGTTTTTTTTTACACTACAGTTTGTTTACCCAGGTCCTCATTCTGTAGGTTCTGTGCAGACACATACATGGTAGCTTCATCTGTAATTGCAGTCACATGCTAATATGATGCATATTTATGATGATGATAACAATAATAGATTTTATTAATGAATTTGTAATGGCCCTACTAGTGTTCCGCTATCCCTTAGTACACTGAGAGACACATTGCCATGCACTCCTTTAAAGAATGCAGTTGGAATAGGTGTGCAGAATTTCATGTCTGAAACGAAGGCACAGAGTTCACTGTCGTTTATCACTGCGAATGAGCTCGAAGCGAAAAGGAGGGGTCGGAGGATGGTCTAGTTTGGTGGGCCTTCGTGGGGTAACGTCGCATCCTATTTTTGTTTGGGAAACCTGGCTGAGTCAATTAGCAAACGGTGCTGGGTTGAGTAAGTGATCAAAGGTATTCTGGGATTGTTCTCATAGTCTGTAATTAACTTGGAAAAATTGGCCTGTCTCTCTGTGTGAACAGCCTTGCTATAAGCAGAAGTTTGTTCTTTTAGGATGTCGCAGTGAACTTAGACCGTTTTTTCTCCATTTCTCCTCAGCTATTCTGCAGTTCCTTTTAAGTTCTCCATGGCATCATACGATTGACAGCTCTATTTTGGTTTCCCAGGTACAACAGTAGCATTTGTCATTCTGCTATTAAAATCCATAGCCTTAATATCTACCTTGTTGCCAAAAGGCAGATGACAATCACCACTGAGTATGATGCTAGTTTGTGAGAATTACTAACAAAAGTTCAGAAAATCCAGTCAGAAACATGTTATTTTGCTTTGAACATAAATAAACTGTAATTTTTACAGCAGGTGTTACAGCACAATATTAAAAGATATCACCAAATGAAGTATCTTTGCAGCTAATTGCATTTGCTATAATGCCAGCCACTCTCCCTCCTCTCTCGCCCTGTCTGACAATATTATATAAAGTTCTTGTCAGGGGTTGAGGCTTTGATGAGCGAGACTGAACCATAATTTTTTTAGTTGCTCAGAGCTGCTATGGGAAACCTCACAAGCACTCGGTGAATGGAAATTGAATTACGGACGTTTGATCCCAAGGATGAACTAACCATCGATCGTTGCCTTCTGTTCACGACGATGAGAGATTATAAGCGATATACTGATCGTTGTAAGGCAATTCAGTCAGTTTGGTCAACGGTACTGGATGTTTGAGATTTTATTCTTTACAGGAACGTAACCTTGAACACCTGTCAGCTGTATATGAAATTCCAGGCAGCCTCTTTTCATTACAATAAAGTTAACTTGGGCTCCATTCGCAGAGCATCTCTGTAGCTGCAGTCCATTGCAGGCTGGGTTTTACACTGTCCTTTAGCGTCAACCAAAACATGGGAGACCAGGGTTAGAATCTGACCACGGAACGCTACACATTGTCGTTGGAAATGCATGACACAAGCCTGCGTCTGAGCCATCTTGCGAAGGGTGAGCTGCAACTACAGGCGAGAGGGTGTAGCCGTGATCCTGAAGTCTCAGTCTGAAGAGCTCTGAACCTTTCAGCGATGTGGAGACTGCCGCCTTTGGCATGGGAGACTGGGGCTTGAATCGCACTGTAGCCGGTACCCCTGGGACGTTAAAATGCCATTTACTGTATCAGATTTTTGTACTGTAAAGTGAAATACATATTGCTTATCATCTTCATCTTTGTAGCCTGGCTCGTATTCACTTTCCTCAGGAGGATAGATCTGGCTTCCTCTTCCTGTTCGGTAAATCATTGAGGCATTAATTTCTGAAGCTAGCAGATGCAATGCGGTGTATCAAACTTTTAATCCTAACAAATATAGTAAGAAAAATTTGATCTTGCTTTTGAAAGCTGCTGTATGTATCAGTTGCCATTTGTTCCGATTACAGAAATGCACAGAAAATCTAAAGGAAGGGCATTTTGGAATTGGAAATAATTATGTACCACTTTTCTCATGTAAACAAAGAAATAACTAGACTTCATACAATTTTGATCAGTTTTTATTATTTTAATCAGTTTAGTTATTATCATTTTTGATCAGACAATTATCCAAGGGAGGGTGCATTTCAATGCTTTCTGACCATTAAAATAAAATCTACCTTCAGCTGCCACACAATTTTGTCGATCACCCAGTTAATTTATACCTGTCATAAATCAATTCTGCTTTTCTAATTAAGCTGAGAAAAAGATTTTAATTACTGAGCGAGGCCGTTTATTTCCACTGCCATATTTACAGTGGATCGCTGGCTGTGTTTGGTTTATGGATTTTCACAGTAAGGGAATAAAGTTGATTGCATGCCCCGGTTCCCCTTTTTACCTCCCATCTTATCCTCGAGGTTTCGGGGGGTTTGCTAGCAATGGGAGACGCGTTCTGCTCCTCTTCACTCCACTACCCCGATGGTTCTTTGTTCATCTCTTTGCTAAAGCATACACTATGAAGTCATCACAAACCCCATTGTTTGAAATATGGATTTTTTGATGAGAATTCTTAGAGTGGGAGTGGGCCAGGGAAGATGATAAGGAAAAATCGCATTCTGAACGGTGATTTGGTAATTACAATACACACATAAGAGTTGCTTGCGCTTTGCGAACCCTGATGAAGGGTGGTTCCACTACACAAAAGGGCCGCTCGTGTAGTAGGCTGCAATGAGATGCAGAGACATCCATCTCAGTTTATTAAACAAAATTCTATAAAAAGCTATTATTTACAGATTATTATGCATCATGATGTCAGTTACTGCAGTTAAATGGCCGGGTCTGTTATTTTTTTTTTTTTGGAAGAGCTGTTCTCCAAAACTACTAAAGATGAATAGGCCAGGGAACATGTAATATGTGTGTCATGTGAGGCTGGAAGGAAGACACCTGGATACCTTGACACCTTGCATCACCCTTATTGTTTCTACTGAACTGGCAGCTGTTGCTCACCCTGAGATAACCCCGTTGCCTCGCCTCACCCACCTTGCCCAACATGAAAGCATGTCAGATCTGTTATTTGAACCCAGTAATATGGCTAATCTGTTTGCTTCAAATGAAAAAAAAATCTGGGGTTGCCATTTAGAGACTTATGTTTCTATTTTAATAAAAGGGCTTGCAGGTGAGCCTCCGGACTTGTGGTCCGGCTGTTGAGAGCTCTCCTGCAGAGTGTAAAATAAAGTGTAGCTCAAAGGGGATTGGATCGGAGACCAATAATTCTACTTCCTAACCCTTTCTCATAGTTTGGTGGCAGGATTTGTGGCGACAAGCTGAGATTCATTGGCACAATTGGTGCGTCCAAATGTGTTTAAAAAGTGCTTTGAAATAAAGAAATTCAGCCTACATCCTTATTAGCACACATCGCTCGATGTAAACGACATAATCAAAAGAATTAAAAATTTCAGTGCCTGACGGTGAACCTGAAATAAGCAACTACGTTAGCATTTCAAATAATGCTGTAATTCTGATTCAGAATGCTTACCTCTCCAGCAACTCCAGAAACAAAATATAGATGACAAAGGCACTAAATGTGGCATTTTTTTGATTGAAATCACACAAATTTATTTAGCAACAGGCAGTGATCAATTATGGGGCAATTAAGGTACTTAGCACAGACCACAGTGAGAGAGGTCAAACACTCCCCTTATTTTGCATGTATTCTGTTACAAAATAAATCCGCTATGGTTTATTATTCACGTATTTAGGCAAAGAAGCCCCGTTCTCACTTTTTCTGTTTACTTATTTACATCATGATCTGCACAACAATGGCAGTGGGTTCTATTATTCATTAAGTATATCCAATGTAAAATTTTAAAAACAGTCTTTAGTCAAATTGTTGTGAGGTCAGCATCATTTTCTGCCTATTACTGATATCTGTATCATCTTTGCTGCTGTCAGCTCTATTCAAATACACAATCATTTACAGCCTTTGACTATACGTGCTTGGGCCCCCATTTTCCAATTCTACCACTACATTTACTTTTATTTT
>JAOYSI010002962.1:2885-15548 GCA_025775065.1 Hiodon alosoides
TCTTGGTTGGTCACAGTCTGAACCACTAATTTATTACCATCTTGGTTGGTTACAGTCTGAGCCACTAATTTATTACCATCTTGGTTGGTCACAGTCTGAACCACTGATATATTACCATCTTGGTTGGTTACAGTTTGAGCCACTGATTTATTACCATCTTGGTTGGTTACAGTTTGAGCCACTGATTTATTGCCATCTTGCTTGATTATAGTCTGAGGCATTGATTTATTACCATCTTGGTTGGTTACAGTCGGAGCCACTGATTCATTACCACCTTGGCCAGTTACAGTTTTAGCCACTGACTGAATGACGAGGCTTTGATATGATGAGGCAATGTAAAGATGGTCACTTGATCAGAGTAGAGAAGGCCCTAGGGCGGTGTTGACATTACACCTGGAAAGGTAACAAGACACAGGAATGCTCCCTCTACTACAGCACCGTTCACCCTTAGTCACAGCTGGCTTCCACCTCCCTAAAACGTGAGGAGTAAGAAGGCCCAACCATGGCATTGAGGGGAATACAAAGAGGCACGTAAGCAATGGCAGGCGTAAACACTCACAACATCATCTGTGGCTGTATATGTTTGGTGTGTGCATGTTAATTTTTTTATAGTTTCATCTAGGGCAGGCATTGGCAACCCAAATGAGTCAAATAATCAGTATTTTAGTTCTGGTCAACAATACTGTACTTAGGGAGCTCATTAGAACTTTTCATTTTAATCTAACGTTTTTAACATTGGGTGGTAATTGAGATTTTAGGTATTGACCACACTAAAGACCTGGCTTCAAAGACGCAACATAATTCTTCTCACTCTTCCACTGCCATAGTATTCCAGCTGTCAAGCCATTTAGGACTGGGCAGAAATACAAGACAAGTATGCGAGACAATAGAATGGCTTCGTATTAATCTTTAATAATGTCCTGTAGATGCTATTTAGATAGCTCAGGCTGGCGAATATTTCCAACATGTAGGCTATCTGCATGCACTTTTACTCTCAGCACCTACAAAAATTCCTTTGTAAAAATGCAAAAAAACCAAAAGGTTTATTATTTGCGTTCTTTGTTTTATATGCACAACATAATGTTTTAATATCACTCTTCAATAAACTATGATAAAGCACTAACCATAGTCAAAAACTCCATTTGTTCTAAATCTAAATTCTTCTCTCCAATATTCACAAAAAGCATACAGCTAGTAACATTAAATGAACACTAAATTTCTTGCTGGAAAACCTCTCACTGCAAATGAGACATAGGCCTACTGGCGGTCTGGCCACATTTGATACAAATGCATACAACTCCAACGTCCATTCACTTAATAATTCATGACTTTCATCTCCAATTCCCCTCTTTTGTAACGTAATACTTTTCAATATATTCAAGATACATTATCCTAATG
This sequence comes from Hiodon alosoides, assembly GCA_025775065.1. Lineage (NCBI taxonomy): Eukaryota > Metazoa > Chordata > Actinopteri > Hiodontiformes > Hiodontidae > Hiodon > Hiodon alosoides. The sequence goes on from JAOYSI010002962.1 coordinate 4,284, forward strand.
TCTGTCGGCGGTGCTGTTTGTTTTTGAATTGCCTCCTCACAGTAGACTGCCTCACGGATAGCTTCCTGCTATGAAAAACGGCTAGCAACGTTGCAGAATTGCAATTGGAAAGTATCAGAAACAATTTATTTATAGTCCATATTTATAATTTTTTTTGTTTTTAAATTGTACCATTTCTAACATTTTGCTATTTAAACCCATCCCTCAACGTGTAACTAAATGTATGCTGGCAGTGATATATTTGCGACCTAACAATCGGCTGTCGGGCGCTAGTGCTAGTAGTTTCTCCTAAAACGTTTTTCTTAATGGGAATTCTCACAGGGTTGGGGCTTTATCACTAATCCATATTCATACATACATGGGCTGTTGATGGTCCTTTCGGGTCAGGCCCATTAAAGAGCATGGCGACTGTACTATATTTACACAATCACTGCACATGAATTCAGAAGGATGCACGTGGCACATAATTGAAATCCCGGCCATTTGATACCCAGTTAGGTAATATCACCACTTTAGGGCATACATTGATGTCCACAAATGGGAAATGATAAGAGACGCTACCTTATCTATGACAGAGGGCACACTGATAAATATTTACGATGGCAATTAATGAATTTTGAGCCTCATTTCATTAGGTAAGCCAAGCTCTGTCCCAACGTTTTGTCAGCAAAGCTTTATTCAAATAAGTCAAATTCTTCCGATTTTTGGGAGCATATTAATGGAACTGCAGAGCTGCCAGCGATTTATCTATAATCTGTAAAAAAAAGAAGCAAGGACATTTAAAGAAAATCTGTTGGGTTTTTTACCAGAACGGATGGCTTTAAACTAATCTGTTCTATAGAATAAGTCCTGACAGAGAATCTTATACAATCTTAGATATTTGTACTTAAATGTATGTGTATTTCATTGAACTTATCTGACATTGGATGCGTTAAATGTGCATACAGCCGGTGATTCACAAAATGTGCAATAAGAATTACTTTTCAGATCTCTGTCTCAAAAGCTCTTATGTATAGCATAGGTTGGTAGAAACTACTGAGGTTGTCCTTCATTACTGTCATTGGAATAGAAATAACTGCTATTTACCATTGCTTCACTGACTGTACTGAATAGCTGATAAAGAATAAACCACATTTTTAGAGAGAACTTTCACAAACAAAAGATAAAGTCCAGCTTATTAAGTAGTAGCTTTCAAGACAGCCCTCTAAATTAAATTAAATCAACCGTGGTCTGGACTGTTTTCCCCACTGTTTACTGGCTTGTAAAGTCAGAAGTTTGTGGAATCCTGGGATGATTTCCTTTCTGCTAGACACTGGGAAGAGGGGATTTTATTAGCCTCCCACTGATGTAATTTGCAAAGTGATTAGTTCCCCCCCTCCAATGTACCTTTCCTGCCTGAACCACTGATGGGATGTGATCTAACCCCACGCTGTGCTCACCGACTGGGACGGGTCCTGGTCTGTCTTTGCTGTCTCACTGTCTCCCGTCACCGACCCGGGGCTCTATTGTACCTCCACCAAGATGGCATGCAGCGATTCAGTAATCACGGGACCGAGATGATACAGGTGCCAGAAGCCAATAGGATACCTGTGTCCCGGATTTATTCTTTTTAGAGATTATGGTGTTGACAGCTAATTTAAATAAATTTAGGATGATAAGAGGGATAATTTTCTTTTTTGTACATTTGTTTGTGTCTTTTTTCTTTTTTCCAGATGCAAACCCTTCCAGCAGAATCTCAAAATGCTCGTTCTGTATGAGCACACTTTAACTGTACAAATAGCATTAGGCCTTTTTGTTTTCCTATGTCTTTGTCGCACGTTCTCATAGGTGAGACTCTTGAAATCCATGAAATGTAATGCGATAAGTGACAAACTGGTTTTCTATTCTTGAGAATTGAAAATGTGCTAAATTTTATTAGATAATTAGGCCCAATTTCAGAATATAGATCGGATTGCATGAACTCATTTGGTTCTCACTAGAAATTGTATTAAAGAGAATCTTAACATAATTAGGAATTAAATCATTGTCTGTTCTTGGTTTGAGAATACGTTTATAGTTTGGTTACACTGTTTGAACTTCTATTTACTTTAGTTGTTGTCATTGTCTATTGCAAACACATTAGCATTTAGTTTCATAAAAAAAAATCATTTTGGGACTTTTTATCAATATTTTAATTAGGTTTAACTACTTTGATTCTGTGCAAAAATAAATAAAAATAATAATAATATCCCTGCAGATGGATTATTGGCTTTATCTTTTCTCCTGAATCAGACAGAGAGAAGAAAAAGCTGAAGAAAATTTGTAAGAGCAGTCGCATAGCATTGAGTTAGCAGAAGGAGCAAAATGCAATTCAAAAGGTATCGTTATTTATTTATTTTTTGTGGTAGGTCCAATATGTGACCTTTCTCCATGATGCATGTTAACTCTGAATGCCTGTTTGCCACACAGAGTGGTGCAGACAGCCAGTCTAATTTGATATTTGGAATTGTCATGGTATTGACTTTTACAGGAGTGATGGGGAGTCCGTTTATTTCTTTCCTTTTGATATTTTCTCTCCCCCAGATTTAAACAAGTGTTGTATTTAGCTGCTCCTCAGGAGCTTAGCTTCCCTTCTGGTCCCCAGTATTGCTAATATAGACTGACCAAGATTAAGGCCCCTCACAAGCAATTAAAGTCATCCACACTGCATTTATTATTTTTCCTCTCTCTGAAAAGGATATATCTACAGGAGTGCAAAGCAGCCTGAAATAGCCCGGAAGATGAACCATCGTTGAGCCTCCCGTTCTCTTCATCTCATGGCCTCTTGAAATGTGGAGACAATGATCTGGGATTGCTAAACCATCACAGCCGTTAGCTTTTCCATGTTCAACCCACACAAAAAAAAGGATCTCTAAGAATCCGGTTTTATGGTCTGCTTGATCGCTCTCAGTAACTTAGTAATGTGATGACAATAACTCAGATTCATGACTGCTGACAGAGGCTAAGTATCATCATAATAACTCACAATGGCTCCTGACAATAGTTCCGTATCAGGATAATAAAACAACTGTAGTGGTGACAAGAAATGGTCCAGAGACTTCCTCTTAGGCTAAACCATATTGCGGGCCGAGATCCCCACCCACATGTAACTGTAGGTGAAACCTACACACCTGTGACATGTTTAAGAAACATCAGCAGGACCATCCTCCAGGAGGTGCTGGACCATGGAGAAAGAAACCAGGTGTGAGGAATGTTTTTTTTATTTATTATTATCTAGATATCTTGTATGATCTATCACATCTTTATTAATGGTGGGAGATAATGTGCCGTGACGCAGAACCGGGATGACAGCTGTGTAGAATCTTCCTCAACTGGCCAGCCAGCTGCTGATCACCTTCTCTGTGTTGTGGCTTCCTACGCCTTCAGCCTGTTGTGGGGGAAAGTGGCAGAGACACAGGCATTTGTTGTTTTCCGGTTGCTGTTTTTTTGTCTGCCAGGTATTCCTCTTATTATATGTCAGCCATGAGACCCCTCTCCCCATACCTAGCATCAGGGCAGCTTAGTGGGAGGGCTAGTTGGCAGAGGTATCAACGTTGTACACCCCTGAACCTAATCATTAGTGGTATTGCTGTTAGTAGTCATAATTCCCTTGTGTGGAAACTTTTTATTTGTTGTGTCTGACTTGCTGTGGGTGGGACGCCATTGGTGATAGGGTCCTCCCATGACCAGAGCACACGAAGCACGCCAGCAGAGTTTATTAGCCCGGGAAAGAGGGAGGAACCAAAGTCAAAGTGAATAATCATCTGTGCCTTGGGGTTACTTATTTAGTCAAGGTGGAAATAACGTTGGTTGTTTATTGAGACCATTTGTCCTTTCTTTATGAATTACTATTCCCTCGCTGTGTGGTCTCTGCCAGGTTAATGGATGTTTCTGGACCTGGGCTGTTGGTGACATGCGATCCGCTTGTGACATCAGTATGCAGCCTCAACGCAAAGTTTTTTTTTTTGGGGGGGGACATGGAGAACCTAGGTTTGGTTTCTTAGGATCGACTCATTTGTTCTCCCTCCATGGGACAAGGTAAATTCCATTTTGGCCACTAGACGGTTATAAGGTCTTTTGTTTGCATAAAGTTCTATATCTCGTAAAAAGAAGAATCGTTGTTAGCATCAAAAAATGGTGAAAGTCTCTCTGTGGACCTGCAGATGTTATCAAACTCCTTCCTTCTTGCAGTTATTTTGTAGAAGCATTGTCTGTAAGTAAAATCAATAATAACATACTTACCTTTCAGTTCCTGATGATATTTTATATGGGTGATCATTTATGTGCTAAATTCACGTATTTATCTCTAGCATGGCTAGAGATATCTATTCTATGTAATTTATCTTGCCATGTTTGGGGAATTATTTTGTATGGGGCAGCATATTTCTGGGTTTGTGATAGTGTTGTACCTCTTTTGCAAGGGCAGAATAGGTGTACTGCTTGGTTGGGGGGCTAAGCTGGTGCACTGCTTGATTAGGGCTAAGCTGGTGCACTGCTTGGTTGGGGACTAAGCTGGTGCACTGCTTGGTTGGGGACTAAGCTGGTGCACTGCTTGGCTGGGGACTACGCTGGTGCACTGCTTGGTTGAGGACTAAGCTGGTGCACTGCTTGGTTGGGGACTAAGCTGGTGCACTTCTTGGCTGGGGACTACGCTGGTGCACTGCTTGGCTGGGGACTACGCTGGTGCACTGCTTGGTTGGGGACTAAGCTGGTGCACTGCTTGGTTGGGGACTAAGCTGGTGCACTGCTTGGTTGGGGACTAAGCTGGTGCACTGCTTGGCTGTGGACTACGCTGGTGCACTGCTTGGCTGGGGACTACGCTGGTACACTGCTTTGCTGGGGACTACGCTGGTGTACTGGATGTCTGATTCCTGTGTTTGCTCAGTATCAAGAAATGCTCACACAGCATGTACATATGCAAAGCAAAATATTCTGTATTAAACAGAACCATGGGGGTAAACTAAAACTTAGGATAGGCTCAAAGTCATTCATTCCACAATGGCCTAACACTCCAACCAAGGGCCGAGAATCGATCGTATCAACGCTTTTAGCTGATTAAATGGTGTCATTTTGAATTTTTTTGTAGATGGCATTCATTGTGTTTATGAACATTATTATAGTTAGTAACCTGTATTTATTCCAGTTCAGTACCTGTGGGCCTTTGTTAAAATAAATGTAATCTTCCAGCAGATTTGTATTGCTGGGGAATGGTGGACAAAAGAGGAGACTCCCTGGCCAAATCCATGTGCAAGTGCACTTAACTGGTTAATTGGGGAGTTATCACTTGCACCTGGTACTCATTGTGCCAGGTGCAGGGTTTAAAAGGATTCCAGCCTGTTTCCTCAGGGCTGTTTCTTTATTTTGAAGTAAGAAGATTGGCCAAAAATCTGGGTTCTATAAATAAATATGATTACATGTATATAAGAAAAAAACAAAAAAACATTATACATCTAAAAATTGAATGTAACTTTACCCTTATAGGGTGAACATCTTTTTTTTTGGTCTTCATTAGACGGTCGTCGGAAAGCTATTTACTTTTATTGACTGCTTTAAAAGAGCCAACCAAAATTTTCAAAATAAAAGTTACGCTGCATTGATGAGCGCCAAACACAGGGTTGAAACATTACTGCAGTTGCTTTGCTATTTGAATATTTTGAAGAAACCATATCACAACTGAATAGAAGTATACACCAACAGAATAATATATTTTACATGTTTAATATGAATTTCAGTACGAATAACTGACGCATGTTCTGCTATAAAAGACTTCTTAAAATGGACACAGTAACATGCAAGATTCTAAAGCAATGTGGGAGAGCTAAAACATTTTGAAAGAACTGCCTAGTTGCGAGAGCCAGTTAGTTTTGAGAGTTAGGGGCAGCTCACTGCTGCTTTTCCTCAGTAGAACCTCCCTCCACCAGAGGGTGACGGATGTGAAAGCTCAACCAGACTCCAGGGCCTGTTACCTTGAAGCTTTTTGAAAATGTAACCTTGTCATGCAACAGTCACATTTTTAATACAGGAGGAGAAGCTGAGGTAACATGACCTGCTGAAAACCTCCTTTGGCCCCTCCTTCATCTCAATGTCAATGTGTATGTGTCTATATGTCATAGCATACAGGCACGGAATGACTAAGAGGCCTGCTGAAAGCGTAGTCGGCATACTGAAGACGACGGAGTTGAGGAGAGCTTATGCAATGAACAGTAAAGCTCTTTGGTCTAACGCCAATCATAAACATTTGCTATTCACAACAATTTTACCCAACTGAATAGTAAAAGCTGCGCCCCAGAATTATTTTTTCTGCCATCAGCATGTGTTCTCAAGTAGTCATTAGTGTTCCATAAAGCTAAATGACAATGAGATTGATGTTTCAGTCGAAGAGTTTTTGCTGTGTTTATAAAGCTAAAGTGCACACCGGTTCCTTTCTTTAAACCTCCAGAACAGAGCAAAACCCACTGGTGTATTAGGATGAATTAACTGGTTTTATAGAAGATTCCATCAGTGACTGGTTCCAGTGAGCATGAATGGGAAACCATTGTGAAAACTTTATATCATTTTACAACGGTGCGTCGATGCGATTTGCTTCAGAATAAGGAACAAGAGTGTTCACCCTGTTTAAAGCCAATGTTTGCCAGTGTCTTTCGTGCGTCAGCGACTCCGTTACAGATGTATTTTGAGGTGGAAATTGCGATTAATCTTAATCAAGGTGAATGGTTTCCTCTTCCAATTCCACTACACAGCACAGCACAGTGTTTTATCTTCTCACTTTAAACTTCTCTTCTTAAGTTAGCAGAAGCGGAGATCAAGCAATCATTTTTCTTCAATTTCCATATTCTGCCACATTGGAATAAAAAAGACTGATACAGCACTTCTGGGACAACATGCATCGAGGGCAGATGGTGGTGTCGACAGTTTAATTTTTAACTTCCCCACGGCTTTCCCTTGGACGAAATTATCAACGGTTGTCAGGCTCGAGAATCTTGGTGAGAATCTGGCACGGTTTTCATTTTTGTTGTTGCCTTTTCAAGGCACATAATTAATTTATTAATATTGCCAAGATATCGGTGGCTATTTGTGTTACAAGGACGGCAATGAATGTTAATTGCAGGCAGCAGACCGCAAAATGCAAAACTGTCTGTGACACTATGAGACGGTTATATGTTTATTAACACTAGGGAACTAGCACTTTGCAAGTCTGGTTCATGTTGACAAGTAAAGCAATCAGAATGACATGATTTAAACAAATGTCACTAACCAGCTAGCTGACTAGTTAACATCGCTAACATTAATTGTCTCTTTCTACATAAACCATTTAGGGAAATTGGTGTTTCGGCAAACAACTGTTGTTTGTATTTACCAAAACAAGAGTAATAAATAGTTCCACAAATAATTAAAACCCAGTTTTTCACTCTTTGATTTAGTTTACCTGTAAGTGATGGCAAAAAGTTACTCATAAAATGTAATGACAACAACCAAAAGAAAACAACGGCCACAATTATGAAACGACATTTATATGATGAAAAAAATAGGGCTGTCAGACGATTAAAATAATTTATCGCGTTAATCGCATGATTTTCCGTAGTTAATCGCAAATAATCGCTCGTTTTTAATGTGCTCAAATTTGGCACTAAAAATTATATTCAAAAAGCAGTTTGTTATGTTAAAGGCATACTGTGTTTTATTGTAATGGAAAGAAACACAAAATAATCTGTATCAGAAAGTTCGCTATTGGGTTTGTTAGCTTGCTGCACCATTTGCCTCCTTCGCACGAACTCTAAAAGAGTAGGCAGCTGCTGTCCTGCATTGCTAGACCCCTCACTACTTGCTCCCGGCGTCAACTCTGTGTTTTGCTTGTTAATGATACTTCAGACTTGACGTACTTCGGTGATACACAAATTCACCCTTACAGTAGCTGCAAATAAATGCTTTTATCTAAAGACCCATCTGTAAGACTTTTGTAATAAAACTGGACGTTTAAAATCCCTTTAGGAGCTTTCTCCATCATTCAAGTTTACTTAATCAGCAAAGTTTTATCTAAGTTCAAGCAGTCGATTGACAAACTAGAGCGTGGAGTTATATTTTAACTATGCATGGTTCTAAAGCTAAAAAAAGAAATTAAAAAGCGTAAATTGGGACAAAAAATTTAACGGTGTTAAGCATTTGAAATGAATCGCACGCGTTAACTTTGACAGCCCTAGAAAAAACAAACAAAAAAACAAGGTTAAAATCAGAGGAAATATTGATGTTTTAACTCCAATAACCTGGACAAAGTAAAAGAGAATTAAAGTTTGTGCCAGTGTTTATTTCAGTGCTCGCCTACCCTCCGGCTTGGCGGTTTTATTTATCTGCTCCATGCAGCTTTGCCTCTTTTGGAGGGAATAATTATTTCCTAATTTATAAGGAATAAAAGCTCCGAGATAAGGGACTGTAGTCTGGCAGTTATTTGGACTTTCCCCTAGATCAGAGCCCAGAGGCTTATTGTTCTGTCGGATTTTGGACTTTTTTCCCTTCTCTGACTTCAGTGTTGTTCCAGGCAGTCATTATCACTGGAGGCTCCAGCTCACACGCACAGCAAAAATATCAGTTTTTATCATATGGGAATTTAAGACATGTTATACGTTTACTGCACGACTTGATCTGCCTGCCTTGCTCTCACAGATGGTGTGTGTAAGAACGGACTGCCCCCAGTTTCTCATTTGGGAAGATTTGATTTCTCCCCATCCCCAGCACAACATTTATTTTAGAGCTTAAACATTTTTAATTGGTTTTAGCTTAAAAATGTAGAAAAAATGCTGCTGGACGTTGTATTAAAGCCAAAATTCCACCCTACTCAAATGGACAAAACCCTTTTGGTGTGACCAAAATTAGGATCTCCATGTGTCATGCTTTGATTCTACCACTTCACTTGAAAAGAAGGTTATAGATCCCCCCCTGTAATCTGGAACCGCAGTGCAGTGTGTGTGTGTGTGTGTGTGTGTGTGTGTGTGTGTGTGTGTGTGTGTGTGTGTGTGTGTGTGGAGGTAGGGGGAAGATATATTAATCACGAGAAAGAAATGTTTAGGGGGGAAAAAATCTATACCCTTCTTTTCAAGCTCTGCATAAAGTTTAGTAAGTGGTAGAATCAAAGCATGACTCTAGGTAGAGAGGGCAGAGGAATGCTGAGCTCACTCTACGATGCCTAAACCCACATGAACCTAAATAAAATCTTTGAAACTATTTTGAAAGTTGTTGGTGAAAATGCATATCATTTTAGGACCTTTATTTACTGAACAGCGGGTCGCAATATAGACTGACCATATAAACTTCAAGCCCCTCTCAGGACCCTCTCCATGCCCCACCCCCAGCCCCTGTCCCATCTCCGAGTGGAGCATTCTCATTATTTACCTCTGAATCATCATCCACTGATTAAGCGTGATTTAGTAGAGGATCATTAGCAGCGGCATGTTCTGTCACTACTTATTATGGTGACGGGCTCACAGCGTGGCGATCCGTCACTCAAGGCTTGGGTCTCTGCTCAACACTTAAAACTCTGGCTTCCAGCTCGAAGCTCAATGCTCCGGTTTCCGCTCGACATTCAAACCTCTGATTATTTCTTGTTTTTGCCGGACCCTCAAGGCTTCGGTTTCCTCTGGTTCCCTCTCGACACTCAAGGCCTCGGTTTTCTTTGGTTCCCTCTCAACACTCAAGGCCTCAGTTTTCTTTGGTTCCTGCGCGATACTCAAGGCCTCGGTTTTCTCCCGTTTCCGCTCGACACTCAAGGCTCTGGTTCGCTCCAGTTTCCGCTGGACACTTAAGGCTTCGGTTCTCTCTGGTTCCCTCTCGACACTCAAGGCCTCGGTATTCTCCGGTTTCTGCTCGACACTCAAGGCTCTGGTTCTCTCCGGTTTCCGCTGGACACTTAAGGCTTCGGTTCTCTCGGGTTTCTGCTGGACACTTAAGGCTTCGGTTCTCTCCGGTTTCCGCTGGACACTTAAGGCTTCGGTTCTCTCTGGTTCCCTCTCGACACTCAAGGCCTCGGTTTTCTCCGGTTTCCGCTTGACACTCAAGGCTCTGGTTCTCTCCGGTTTCCGCTGGACACTTAAGGCTTCGGTTCTCTTTGGTTTCCGCTGGACACTTAAGGCTTCGGTTCCCTCCGGTTTCCGCTGAACACTTAAGGCTTCGGTTCTCTGCGGTTTCTGATAGACACTCAAGACTCTGGTTCCCTCCGGTTTCTGCTGGACACTTAAGGCTTTGGTTCTCTCCGGTTTCCGCTGGACACCTAAGGCTTCGGTTCTCTCTGGTTTCTGATAGACACTCAAGACTCTGGTTCTCTCCGGTCTCCGCTGGACACTTAAGGCTTCGGTTCTCTCCGGTTTCCGCTGGACACCTAAGGCTTCGGTTCTCTCTGGTTTCTTCTCGACACTCAAGGCTTCAGTTCTCTCTACAGTTTCAGCTTGACACTAAAGACTCGGGTTTCTGTTCGACACACAAGACTCCGGTTCTCTCCCATTTCTTCTCAAGACTCAAGGCTCCGGGTTCCACCTGACATACGAAGCACCAGACTTTCCTTTCAGCCTTCAATGTGTCATGAGCTTGTGGCCGTAAAGCATTTGGCCAGCAGGTCCAATCAAAGGCCAGAGCTGCTCAGTGACTAATCTAATTTAATTTCTAACAATGAGGCATAGTCGGTAGGGACTCTTCTTTTTCTGAGTCAGTTCATTTGCTCCTGTTGTCCTTTTCATTCTATCAAGCATTGAGTGGTGCCAAGGCTTAGTTTTTGGAACAACCTCCTAATAGTGTTATGATAAAATCTTTTTATTATGGACAGCTGATTAATAATTTATTTTTAAAAATCCTTTGAAATTGAAAGAACAGGAGGCACAATTGCTTCTAATATTCCAGACTAAATTGTATAGATTTCCCCATTGATATGCTTATTTCTCCTGTTTTCAGTCGTAAAAAATACATTTTTGAAAAGGGCTCTTGGTAGCACATTACGTTAGGCGCAAACCCTTGTGTAATGTATGAATTACTGTGTAACTAAAACCCATTACCACATAGTAACAAATGTTTACACATGTGAAAAAGGAAATTGCATGTAACCTTTCTGTAATTATAGATCTTCAACATTTAATGTATTTAATGACATTTAATGACAACTGTAATTCTATCATGTTCTGTAGTAACATTATCTGAAGGACCCAGATAATCTCTGACTAATAGTTTTGTACAACAAGTTGATATGCTTACTGTATACAGGAATTTTAA